>CM046439.1:10349560-10354560 GCA_025506505.1 Flaveria sonorensis
CTGGACAAAAATAAACACTCAGAGAATAAAGAGCACGAAAATTGAAGAAAGTGAGACTGAATTTCTTATAATATCGATTTTTACTCTCTCTGCAACATATAGAGCCCATGAGCCAAACCGATGATCAGTGCACTAAAAGATCCATGTGTTCTGCAGAGAAGAAACGAGTAACCTCTACTACATGAGAACTCGCACCATCATCCACAACAATATCCAAGCCCAGGCACTCTAGCCCAATAAGATTTAACTCAGCAATCCAAACCAACGTTAATCAACCACATAAAAAAATAAAGAGTAGAGTTATAAAATATATAACAACATATAAAAAGTTATTTGATAAATTTGGAGTATAAAAGTAAATATTATGTGTATTTTAAACAATTAAAACAATCATATTTATACTTGGTTATCCCATCCATAAGAAAGATATTGATAAAGTCTATGAAAGATGTGATGTAAGCAGACATTACCTTTATATTTAAGGATATAGAACTGCTTTAAGAGTCCATGGCTACAGAACAAAAATTAGCCAACCAAACAGTAGGCAAACACAAATTCAATCATATAGAACTTAGAGAGTTGTTAATAACATAAGATATGATGATAGAATAAGTGTGGCATATATGATATCTAAAACTATACATAGACACGAGGACCCTAACACAATAACAATGAATAAAATATCACTAAAAGAAGTAAAAGGTTTGAAATATCTAATCGTCTAAGACACATCTATGATACATCTGCACCTTACTCTAAAAGTTCTTAACTTTAATACTACGTTTCAATGAACTTCTATCCTAAACTATGGCATCAAAGTTATGCAAATCTAGCATATCTTGTCTAATCACATCTCAATTAGTTTGGACATGTCTCTACTCCTCTTCCCCTCCGCAGTAGGATTTCCACCGCTTTATCCGTGTCGTCGTCGACCCATTATTCACATGCCCAAGCATATTAGTCTTCCCTCTCTTCTCTTATCCTCTATGCTAGTTCTTTTAACATATTTCTAAAAACCTTAGTTTTATCATGTCTAATTGTATGTCCTCACATATCCACCTCAACATTATCATCTCTGCACCACCATCTTGCGCTCAAGTGTGTTCTTGATGGCACAACAATTTGTTTTTATATAACATACATCCCTAAACACAACCTTATAAAATTTCCCTTAACATACTTGGGAGTTCTGATCACATAGTACCCTTGAGGCCGCCCTTCACATACACTAGTTGCTTTGATTTCATCAATAAGCCATGTCACCATCTTTGTTTCTTTCACTCTGTACAAAGACCTTAAGTATCGTTTATCTAAATTCAACTTGTTAATTATTTTTAATTATAAAATAGACGATTAAAAGAAGTTTTTATTAGTCAACCTAAACCGATTTGAACACATGGACAATTACTAACAAACTCCATCTTACTTGAAGTCTAAACCCATGATGACCGCTTACTGTGCTTGCTTATTTTGCCACCACGAGCTAAAAGCTTCTTATTTGAAAACAGGCTTACATGGTATGTTAACTCCGGTACAAAAGCTCAATAATATTCCTTCTTTTCTTTCATAGTTTTCTCTTTTATAGTTGCTTATGTTAGACTTGCGGTTAAAAAAAATACAAATGGGCTAAAGTAACTGTTCCAATAAACCTTATGAACATAGCCAACAATCTTAGAAAAAGTTGTGATGAGAAATAGAAACCTTATATTTTCATTTAAATTAGTTTATTAATACAAGAAGTGCATTTTCTAGCATTTTCTTTACATAACAAATTAATTCGTGTCAGTTTGCGATCCTAACTTGCGGAGAAAACATGATTATTAATTTTGATATGACATAGAATAGTAATTTTGATATGACATAAAATAGTAGTTAATATAATTTAAAAGTAGATATAGATAAGCTTATGAGCGTTTTGTCATATAACAAATCATTGTTTTTTCAAGTCCATATGTCACATTTTTCATTTAAGGTTTCTAGGCAAATATTCATGATTTGTGGTCACAAGTCACTGGTTTTTTTTGTTAGATATTTTAGTGTATCGATTTTGTTAAATATTTTAGTGTAATTGGATTGACTAATAACCAATGTGATCATGAAATCCATCAAACAAGTCAAGAGGTGCGTAGTGTACGTTTGTATGAGTTTATTGTGATCTCTGATATAGAAAAATCTCTTTAAGGGCGAACCCCTAAGCAATGGGGGTCCATCCCTTTTGGCGATTGGGAGGTAGTGTCCTTGGGAGCGGAGTTCAAGGGTGGAGCCCTGGTTGGGGTCGAGCTGTCAGGTTACGTTAATGATTTTTTAATTTAATAACTATTTCTTTACTAAAAATACATGAGAATTTATTCCCCCGAAATTTCACATGTAATCGTGACGAGTAAAGTAGTCAAAATTTAAGTTGCAAACCGCCTCCAATCCCTACAAAATTCGATTTTGAGTGAATTTGGTTATCTTCATCGTTTGTTCTCTGGTTCACGAATTCTCACATTATATCATTCTTAGTTTTAAAATTGAGTTTTATCCGATTAAAACTCTCTGGTTCAAATTATACTGATGCTATAATGATGCATCAACTTATAAGATTCAGGCAAATCCCGTAACCGATGTTTCATACAAATCACTAATCTTTCGGTGATACATTCAACACCCAAGACGATCATGGAACCGCTAAATACAATTATGTACATTTGAAATCACTCACGATGAACACCTTCAACAAACCACCACCATTGCCAAAACCTCAAGCTTTAACACCACCACCACCTGCCTGATTTCACCGGCGAAAAACATGCTCTTCACCTGTGCATTTATCCACTTTAACCACCCAATGGGTCCGCCGTCCACCACCACCACCGCCGCCGTGACCGCCGTTCTTCCGACCACCGTCGTCAGATTCTCCGGCGACTCGCATCACAACAACACCCTTCACCAATGGGCAACAAATGGCTGTTTGATCTGCTCCACACCCATGAATCTTTCCAATACGCGTTATACCCCAACACAATCGTACTCTTTTCCCTCTTGTCTTGATCGCTCGAAGAACCCTTCATGATTCTCTAGTTACAGTCGATCACCACGAAATCGGCTGATTTGTATTCGTTTGACAGTAAAGATTGAGCGTTTCCGACTACAAATTCGATCTGATTGAAGTTTGATTTGAGGGTTTGTTTGGAGGATTGAAGTTCTTCGATCCCTTTGACGATGCATACAAGCCTACCACCTGTTTGATGAGATGCCGCTATGAGACCTAAGTGGTTAGCCCTACTGTGGCTGCACAGGCTACCACCATTAGTTGGGCGTTGTTCCTGCTGCTATCGCTGAGATGAACTCTGCTAATCTGGTTCGTTGCTCTCTTTCCCTGAATAATAATCATATTCATTGATGAATGTTAGTTTTCATTGCAATTTGCAGTATCAAGTATCAAGTTATCAACCATTGATGTAAATGGTTAATAGGTTTAAATGAACTTACCATTTTCATGGTTTTTTTTGTGTATGCTTCAGTGGCATTTCAGCAGACCAATAACCCATGTTTCTTTTGTGAATTTCTTGACAAAAGCTGAGAGCTTTTTGAAGTTAGAGTGAATGGTTATATGGTTTGGGGATGTGGGTAGTGGCTATATAAATAGGACAATAGAAGCCATAAATCTGTTGATGGATTAAGCCCCAGCCCCAAGTGGGGTCGGTGGTTTGACCCCCTGCCCCTTCAGTTTTAGCAGATTTATATGCCCTTAAGAGTGAATCTTTGTGGACTACCATATAATATTTATTATTAATATTATTATCAACAAAAAGTTAACTAGAGGGTGAGGTCTTGGAGCAATGGTAAGGTTGTTGTTGTGTGACCTGGAGGTTAAGTAGTCGGGTATTGGATTCAGTCTCTTGCTGAATTGCAGGGTAAGATTACTTATATGATATATTGGACTAAAAGTGACCCTACACCCTTGGACTGTGCATGCGGGGGATTTGTGCATTGCATTTGACCTACAAAAGTTAATAGTTTTGTAGTATATGCATAAACATACTGACCCCCTTCTAGATTGGCCTCTGTTCATCAATCTTTGCCTCCAAGACACTTTGGGCATGTATACCCCATGTCCAATAAATGTATCCCAACTTTGTTGATGATAAGGAGTGGGTTCCTGTGTTTGTGTAAATTGGTTTCTTGCACAGTCCTACATGACTCCTTTGGTCATGGCACCATCTAATCTTGGGACCTTAAATGCGAAAAAAGAAATTGTGCTTATTCGGTCTTTAGTAACATGTTGGATGTTTAGGATGCCTTTTTAAGTCGATTACTCGTCTTGAAGTCCAATAACCCTCCTGAGACGAGTAACATCATCAATTACTAATTTGGTACTCGTACATACCAAAAACACTTCTAAATATCAAAGATATTGCTGAAACTTAATGACCCTTTTAAAGATGCTTTTTTAGTACATTTTGATCTTTATGAATTTGCAGAGTTCAAGAACTAATTAAATGGCGTACGCTTCCATAATTTAGTAATTTACAATCATCAATAGATTTCAAGGACACTAACTTCATAGTTAATTACAAGAATTGCTTAACAATGCATGCAGCAGCTTCCTTGGTGTTTCTGTCCAATTGAACATAATCTATTAGCTGTCATGTTCTTTAAGCAAGGGACAGTTGAAAATTTCCATGAAAGATTCTGACTTTGATTTAATTTGTTTAAGATCTGCCATAACAATTTAGAAACAAAACCCATGTTAGTTCTGACACAAATCCAGCAAATCTTTATATTTATATCTCTTAAGCGTGTCATATTTCGATTTCAGACTATGTGGAACCATAAACTGATCATAAACCACCACTAATACTTTAATACTTGGGTGTAAGTGATTAAGAAGCTCTAATCTTATCTTAAAGATTATATTATAATAAGAACCGTGTTGTGTTTTGCAGAAATGAAATGGGTGCTGCAGTTTTGCCTCCCAGAATCTCAACAGAGATCTGCATCATGTTTCCTTCACC
>CM046439.1:10359560-10431994 GCA_025506505.1 Flaveria sonorensis
CAAGCATAAAGAACACATAAAAATAGGTTTTAAGGTTGAAACCCAACAAAACCGAACCAAAAACACAAAGAACACCTACCTACGAATTTTAAGCTTCTTCTTCTTGAATAACCGAGAGAAACTCTGTTCTTCTTTCTTGTTTCTATTTCCATTCGAAAAAAGCAGAAGGTGTAGAAGTGTTTATGGGCGGCCATACCCTTTTAAATAATAGAATAATAAAGTTTCATACTTTATACACTTTGCCCCCTCCACTTGCGTCCATTATCTTTTCTTTCAAGATACTTTTCTTTTCCTTTATTTTGACAAAATTTTGGGTGTTACAAGTCCACCCCCCTTATAGAGTTTTCGTCCCTGAAACCTGTCATTCTTCAAACATTTATGGGTAATAATGTCTCATTTCTTCTTTAGTTTCCCACGTAGACTCAGATCCCTTCCTGTGCCTCCACTGCACACGCACCAGTGGAACCACTTTATTCTGTGGCCTCTTCTCTTTCCGGTCTATGATTGCCACTGGTTGCTCTACATAGTTGAGCCGCTCATCTACTTCGATATCCTCTAGTGGTACAATCATATTTTCATCAGCTAGACATTTTCTCAGATGAGACACATGGAATGTTGGATGAATTCCGCTTAACTCATCGGGTAGCTCCAATTGATAGGCCACCTCTCCTACTCATGCAATAATTCAGAAAGGTCCTATGTATCTCGGGCTCAGCTTACCCCTTTTTCTAAACCAGATGATCCCCTTCAGAGGTGAGACCTTCAACATGACTCTATCTCCCATGTAACTCAATCGGTCTACGCCTTTTATCAGCATACGACTTTTGTCTATTCTTTGCCGCCTCCATAAAGGCTTTGATCTTCTCTAACTTCTTCGTGGTAGCCTCGATCATCTCAATACTTCCCAACTCTTTCTGCCTGATGTCACCCCAACACAAGGGCGTTCTACACCTCCTACCGCATAGCATCTCATACGGTGGCATACCAATGCTGGCATGATAGCTGTTGTTGTATGAGAATTCAGCTAACGGTAAGTGTTCATCCTAACTTCCTCCAAAGTCAATCATGCATGCTCGGAGCATATCCTTTAGCGTCTGGATCATCCTTACAGACTGACCATCTGTCTGGGGTGGTAAGTCGTACTGATGTGTAGCCTCGTACCTATCGCGTCTTGAAATCTCTTCCAAAAATTGGATGTAAAACCGAGTCCCGGTACACCATGACGAGCTACAATCTCCTTGATGAATAAATCCGCTAACCTCTCGGATGAATACGTCTCGCGGATCGGCAAAAAGTGAGCACTCTTCATTAGGCGGTCAACTATCACCCATATGGCATCGTACCCCCTTGCCGTACGTGGTAACTTCGTAATGAAGTCCATGGTGATGTGCTCCCATTTCCACTGGGTATATCCAAAGGTTGGATATTCCCATATGGCTTCTGATGCTCTGCCTTCACTTGCAAGTAAGTAAGGCACTTACTCACATACTCCGCCACATCACGCTTCATACCCGGCCACCAGTAATCTTTCTTCATATCGTGATACATCTTGGTAGCACCGGGATGAATGGATTATCGAGTCTTATGAGCTTCATCCATGATCCACCCCCGTAGTTCTCCATAACAAGGGATCCATATCCGCCCAAAGCGGTTATAACTCCATGAGTATTTTCACCCATCTCCGTGACTAGACCTCTCATCCTTTCAGAGTTAAGGCAGTCTTCTTTCAACGCCTCATCATGGAACTCTTTGACCTGTGTCATCACATCGGAGGTCATAATCAACTAGTAGCTTTCACTCGGATTGGCTGGGGTGTCTCCTTTCGGCTGAGGGCATCCGCCACTACGTTGGCCTTGCTGGGTTGTAATGGATCTCATAATCATAATCCTTGATCAACTCAAACCACCTCCTTTGCCTCATATTGTGGTCCTTCTGCTCAAAGAAGTATTTCAAACTCTTATGGTCCGTGAAGATAGTGCACTAAGTCTTCGTTCCCTTCGGGCAATGTCAAGATAGGAGCTTGAGTCAATCTCATCTTTAACTCCTCAAAAGCATTCTCCTATTCCAGACCCCATACAAACTTTACGTCCTTGCGGGTCAACTTTGTAAATGGTGAGGCTATCTTGGAAAAGTCTTGGATAAATCTTCTGTAGTAGCCCGCCAAACCCAAGAAACTACGAATCTCGGATGGCGTCTTTGGAGACTTCCATTGCATCACTGCCTCAACCTTTGTCGGGTCCACCATGATTCCTTCAGAATTTACCACGTGACCCAAAAATTGAATTATACGCAACCATAAAACGCACTTGGAGAATTTAGCATACAACCTCTCTCTTCTAAGCGTCTCCAATACTTCGCGTATGTGGCCGGCGTGTTCTTCTTCGCTCTTCGAATAAATTAGGATATCTTCGATATACACAATCACTGATTTATCCAACATCGGCCGACACACCCGGTTCATCAAATCCATAAAGGCAGCTGGCGCATTAGTTAGACCAAAAGACATAACGAGGAACTCGTAGTGTCCATAACGCGTGCGAAAAACTGTTTTAAGGATGTCTTGCTCCTTCACCTTCAATTGATGGTAACCAGATCGAAGATATATCCTTGAGAATCAACTGGCACCTTGGAGCTGGTCAAACAAGTCATCAATTCTAGGTAGTGGATATCGGTTCTTCACCATCAACTTGTTTAACCCTCGGTAGTCAATGCACCTCCTCATACTACCATCCTTCTTCTTTACAAACAAGACCGGAGCACCCAAGGAGAGATGCTCGGTTGGATGAACCCCTTATCCAGCAACTCTTGTAGCTGAACCATCAGTTCCTTCATTTCAGACGGAGCCAATCGATACGGTGCCTTGGCAACGGGCTGAGCACCAGGCATCAAATCGATCTGAAACTCGATCTCACGGTCCGATGGCACACCTGGTAAATCTTCTGGGAACACGTCCGGAAAGTCACACACAACTGGTACATCAGACAATTGTGGTACTGACGCGTCCACATCCTTCAAGTAAGCCAAGTAGGCACTACATCCAAGTTTCATGCACTTCTCTGCCACCACCATCGAAATCACTTTGGGAACCGTAGTCACTCGATCACCGTAGACCGTCACTGAACTTCCATCGGGCGCAGTTAATCGGATCACTTTCTTGCGACACACAATATTCACCTCATAGGCTGCTAACTAATCCATCCCTAGAACTACATCAAATCCACCTAGGGGCATCACAAATAATTTAGCAAAGAACCTATGGCCTTCCAATTCTATGTCATAATCCTCTATCATCTCAGAAATTCTGGTAGACTTACCAATAGCAGTTTCTACTTGGAAGGCCTCATCAATATTTCTACTACTAGCAGGTAACTTAGCGTAGAAAGCAGCAGAAATAAAACTCCTACTAGCACCAGAATCAAATAACACAGAGGCACAAATTTGGTTTACTAGAAACATACTTGACACGACATTGGGGTCCACTCTAGCCTCCTCCCGGGTCATCGTGAATGCTCTAGCACTTGCCCTCTGTCCTTCGTTCTCCGTCCTCTTCTTCGCCCTAGAACTTTCGGCCCTCGGCTTCTTGCAGTCTCTGCTCAGATGGCCCTCTTCACCACAATTATAGCACCTCATCACCCCACAATCCTTTTCCATATGACCGGGCCTCCCACACTTGAAGCAGATCTTCGACCCCCACTTACATTCTCTAGTATGCTCCCTTCCACATTTACCACACCTCTTCGCCCCCGCACCTGGTGTCATCACCCTTCGATCATCCACCCTTGCCCTCTTGTTATTTGGAGGGAAACCACCACGTCCAAACCGCTTTCCATTCCAGTTCCTGTCACCACCACCCTTCTTACTCACCTCAACCCCAGCCACCTCTCTCTCATCATACAACCTCCCTGCCAAATCCACTACCAACCTAAAGGTATTTGGTCGGGCAGCAATCATGTGCCTGCGGATATCCGCCGACAATCCCTGAATATACCTTTTGATCTTTCTCGACACCGGCGTCACCTGATCCGGTACCAGTCTTGCCATCTCATTGAACTTGGTGGTGTATTGCTGATGGGTCATGGTTCCCGCCTCTAGCTGCAGGAACTCCCTCTCTATCTTGTCGAGCTCTCGGTGAGGACAGAATTCCTCAATCACCCTCTTCTTCAGTTCTTCCCACCTCATCTTCCGATGGCCCTGCTGCCCTCAACTTAGACAATATTTTACCACCAATATAAAGTCGAGTCTACAAACGAGTGAGTGGTGAACTTCACCTTTTGGTCCTCCTACACTCACAAATCTCAAGCACCGCCTCTATTTCTCTCACCCTGCGGTGAGCAGCAGCAGCATTACCATTGCTATCAAAAGTTGGGGGTTTACATCGCTGGAATGCCCCGTAGCTGCACCCCTTCGCGGTTTCCCGCACTACCACCTCCTCCTCATCATTGGAGGCCGTCATCTCAGCGTTCAATTCTTCCCCTTCACCATGATCTCTCTCACCCCTCCTTCTCCCAGCAGCTTTCTTTCTCTCCTCCTCCTTCTCCTTTTTCTCATCCTATCTCACTGCACAGATGACCTCGGTCACCACAGACGGTAGGATCGTCTGCATGACCTTTTGTACTTCCTCCACCACTACCTCCTTCACTGAGGCTCTCAAGTTAGCATTCTTATCATCGCCCTCATGGTGATGAAGTTCGGGCTCAGCAAGAGCCGTCTCAGCAGTCTTGGTCTTGTTCCTTGTGGCACGTGGTCCAGCACCATGGCCACCCCGTGCTCCTCCTCATGAATCCTTTGATAATCTACCACCAGCCATCCTCTAAACACTATAAGATTCAAACACCAACACGGTCATTCAAGGTAATAGCTCAGTTATGTCAAGTATAGTAAGCCCCTAATTACAGTGGCCAGTTGTGATTAGCCACTTACTTTACTCTTCATCCCCCGAGCATTACCTATCCTGATTACATCAGTAGTCAAATCTACTAAGGGCACATAAATCAGATAACACACGCACATAATACCGGTTTACATTTAAGAAAAGAAATACCTGATGGCAAGTAGCTACTTGGGCTGGCATCCCTCCCTTCGGTCCCATTCTCAGTTTAAGTTTAGGTTTTTGAAAACATTTACCCATTTCTCTTAAATTTGGCTTTGATACCAACTTGTAAGACCACATTCCCGGAAACCTCACAGTTGGTCAATCATAGCATTAATTATATAAAAACATATACATGTCGTAAAACATCGCAGCGGATTTAAAATTTTCAAAAGCCATTCATTGCATTAATAATTACTATTGTTAAATAATACATCATTGTATTTTGGAGTTACAAAAAGATCAATTAGTTGCATTACAAAACAACAAAATCATCGTTACACGAATGGATGCCAATCCTTCCTATCAAGTAGCTTTCCTCGCGTGCCATCCTCAGCAACAAGTTACCTGCCAACTGAAAATGCATAAAAGTCAGCGTTGCTCAGTGAGTTCTAGTTTTAAAATTAAAATCCCATGTATATATATAAAAATATCATTTTCTTAAAATAGATCCTTTTCATAAAATACATTACTTCGTACGTGGTCAAACATCATATGTACAACAAGATAATAATTCTTTATTATCTTTCATTATCGTTCGTTTTCACACTTTCTTTCATCATTATCTTTCACTTATTGGACCTGTCATATGCTATGGCCCATCATTGTGCACGAAGCAACTACCTCTTGGGGTCAAGCGACAAGGATCTCGTTTTGCGCGTCTCGATCAGTCACAAAGACTGACCATCCTGTGTGTGTGAACCCTCATGGGTTAGTCAAAACGCACGTTATATAACACACAGTTGAGCTAACAACTCTCAATGAGTTGTGAACCTCTTTAAACATTTTGCTTGCAAGACTTTCATTCATTCTTTATTTTCCACTTCTTATTATCATTAATCTTTCGCTCGTTTATGATAATACTTTAAGCATACGAGCATAAACACACCACGTAAAGTCACGTAATAATACGTAATATGGAACATAACAACAGGCCACAATCATGCATAACATCAAAAAACATAACCACCAAAACATCCCAGGGCTTAAACCTTAAAATTTCTATTTCTCAAAATCTCAAAATTTTTCTATGTCTTTTAGGCGCATGAGCACTATGTAGGCGCCTGAGTACTATGTAGGTGCATGAGTACTTGGGCGCATGGGAAAGTTAGGCGCCTGAAGTAACACTTAGGCGTAAGAGTAATTTTCTGGGCGCATGGATACTATTTGGGCGCATGAGGTACACTTAGGCATTTGGGCAGTGGGCGCATGGGCACTATTGGGGCGCATGAGGTGGAACTTAGTCTTTTTGGCCAAGTATCATACGCATGAGCCTACCACTTAGGCGCATGGGCAAAAATCCAGGCGCATGAGCCCTATTTGGGCGCATGAGAAAAGGATTAGGCGTTTTAAGCAAATTTCAGGCGCATTAGCATACTTAATTCGAAACTTACACCGTCTAGACCCAAATCATCATCCTAAATGGTTCTCAACCCATAACTAACTTACAAGGCATAACCAACCATACACAACATACATACGGTTAGCATACATATAAGTTGTAAAACATTTTATATGCATTTTCAGCCCCAAAATACGTTTAAAACAGGAAAACTGGGGATCTAGAACTCACCTAATGCAGCCTTCAAGTAAAACTCCATCGAACTTGAGGGCACAACGAGTCCAAACACCTAAACACAACAAAGCACACAACAAAGCACAAAGAAGACATAAAAATCGGTTTTAAGGTTGAAAACCCAACAAAACCGAACCAAAAACACAAAGAACACCTACCTACGAATTTTCAGCTTCTTCTTCTTGAATAACCGAGAGAAAATCTGTTCTTCTTTCTTGTTTCTTTTTCCAGTCGAAAAAATAAGAAGGTGTAGAAGTGTTATGGGCGGCCATTACCCTTTTAAATAATAGAATAATAAAGTTTTGTACTTTGTACACTTTACCCCCTCCACTTACGTCCATATCTTTCTTTCAAGATACTTTTCTTTTCCTTTATTTTTGACAAAATTTCGGGTGTTACAACCATCCCCCTTATAGTGGTTCGTCCCGAAACCTGTCATTCTTTAAACAGTTGTGGGTAATGTTGTCTCATTCTTCTTCAGTTTCCCACGTAAACTCAGATCCATTCCTGTGCCTCCACTGCACACGCACCAGTGGAACCACTTTATTTCGCAGCCTCTTCTCTTTCCGTTCTATGATTGCCACTGGTTACTCTACATAGTGAGCCGCTCATCTACTTCGATGTCCTCTAGTGGTACAATCATGTATCATTAGCTAGACATTTTCTCAGATGAGACACATGAAATGTTTGATGAATTCCGCTTAACTCATCGGGTAGCTCCAATCGATAGGCCACCTCTATGTATATGTGTATATATATATATATATACAGGTATAGATCTAGATATATACGCATATATACGTATATACGTATATATATGTATATACCTATATATACGTATATATCTAAGTATATACGTATATATATACATATATAGTATATATATATATATATACGTATATATATACGTATATATGTATATACGTATATATATGTATATACATAATATATGTATATACGTATATATATGTATATACGTATATATATTAGTATATACGTAGATATATATATATATATTTATATATACGTATGTATATACGTATATACGTATATATATGTATTAACGTCTATATATATGTATATACGTATATATATATGTATATACGTATATATATATGTATATACGGATATATATATATATATACGTATATATATATATATATATCTATATGTATATATATATATATGGAAGAGTTCAAGTGTTATCTCTTTTTTATTATGATAACGTGTTAACTATTTAAGATCAAGTAATCTCATTACTTTTTTTGTGGGATAACATAATTACACATATACAAAAAATTGGTTCTTCTATATATATGTGTCGATTCATAAGCTTAAAAAAGTTTATACTAGTGTATGTTAAATTTTTACATCTCGTAAATATTTTACAGATGTATATGTAATATAAATTAGTGTAAACTTTTTTACGCTTACGAAATTGCATATATACATAAAATAACATATGTTTGTATATGTGTAATTATGTTATGCAACACAAAAAAAAGATCTTGATTGTGATTGATCTTGAAGAGTTAACACAATTATCTCAATAATAGAGAGTTAACATTTAAACATATCTTATATACACACAGATAGGGTTCCATTCAAATGAAAAGTTGTTTTTTAGAAAAAACCAAAATAATCAAAACAATCAATCATAATTTTTCAAAGTATATTAGATTTCTTATTTCAACAATTACACATAAGGGTAAAAGGGTCATCTAAAAATTGAAATTCTACTTAGTGAGTTGGAAATCATTAACTATTCCTTCTATTCTTTAATTAAGCCCTCCGGTTTTGCGTTTGAATACATGCGACTCAAGTAGAAAGCTATTAAAATCAATTTGAAAGTTCAATATCCAATTACTGATGTGATTATGCATTCAAAAGCAAACAACAATGAGTGTTCTAAGGTTCGATTGCTATTTGCGATGATTTTCTGCTGCATAATGGGTAATGATTTCTAATCAAACTTAACCTGCTTAACTTTTCTCAAGAAAACAGACACTCATGCTAATAAACTTATTTTGTGACTTTCTTATTTTACGCAAAGTGGTAAGGCGGTTCAATCTAATCATGTGATTCATCCACAAGTAGTGATTATCTTAATTAATTCATTTAATGATATTATTAGCAGATAAGGAAGGTGAACTTGAATCTAGTTCAATGTGAGTTCATGGAATGGACTGGTGGTGGTTGGTGGTGGTGGTGGTGGCAGGGTTAATGGTGGTGTGGTGGTGGTAGTAGTGGAGGTGTTGATGGTGGTAGTAGTGGTGGTTGTTATTAGTGGGGTGGCAGTGGCAACAGTGATGTTAACGGTGGTGGTGGTGGCGGCGGCAATGTTAATGGTGGTGGTGGTGGCGGGGGTGATGTTAATGGTGGCGGTGGAAGTGGCAGTGGTGGTGGTGGTTGGTGGCGGTGGTGATGGTGGTAGTATTGGTGGTGGTGATGGTGGTGACGGTGGTAGTGGTGGTTGGTGGTGGTGATGGTTGGTGGTGGTGATGGTTGTGGTAGCGATGATGGTTGGTGGTGGTGGTGGTTATGGTTGGTGGTGGTCGGTTGGGTCATGGGTGGGAACATATGTAAGGTCATTATTGAATTCATTGTTTGAGACATGAGTTAATAAAAATACAATCCATTCCATGGAGGAATGAAAAAAAAAACTACCCCCCAAGAAGTTGTAACACCTCGAAAAACTAAACCTAGTTTAGTTAAGTAAAGAAAAGAAATCTGGTTCCTCGTTTAAATAAATAGGGGCTAAAGTTGGGCAATTTGAAAAATCATCATTTTAAACCCTATATAAGGCGATGTGACCGCTCCATGCAAGAAGGTTTCTCTGAAGAAGGGGCTCCTAGAGAGAGAAATTTAGTTTTCTAGAGAGAGAAAGTCCAAGAACTCATAAAAGTACCAACTTTCACATATAGAACGATAGATCTAGGCTAGATTTATGTTATCTATTGTTTAATCAACATTTTGATGGTTAAAGATGACACTTTTGCATGTGCATGAATGTAGATCTCGGGTTTAAGCTTCTCAGTTTTGGGGTTTGCGTTATAGCTTGAAAGGTGAGTTTTAGGTCCCCACTTTTATGCTTTCTATTAATTTTGGGTTGATATGCATGATTAAATGTGTTTTATGTATTGATCTTATGAGTTAGATTTAAACTTACCAACTTTATATCTCGGGTTCAAGTTTTCATCAACTTCATAATATATGTTCAAAGCCTATGCAAGAACCCTAGATTATATGCTAAAATAATCATTTTCGAAGAAAGAAAAGGTATAACTTGGTTGAATCCCATTCCGGTCAAAATGAATACCCTATAGTACTCATATTAACTTGCTCATCCGTATTAGCGGATACAGTCTAAGTAAGGCAATGCAGATGCGTAAAGTGCTACCAGCATTTGTTTATGCGGGTGAGTGACCCAAATTGCTTTCCTCAACCGCATTGGTTCCTTAGTTAGTCTAAGGGTAACCAATGCGAATATGACAACTATTACTGTATTTGTTTTCCTTCATTCGCATTAGTTCCTTAGTTAGTCTAAGAGTAACCAATGGGAAGCACAACTGTTACCGCACTTGTTCACTCAACCATATAAACATTTGCCCGCATTGCCTACCAGCTGTATACACTATTACCTACAATTCTTGACACATGGCCAAAACTCAAAGAATCAACCGTATTGACTCAAGTACCTGCACTCGTACAATTTATCCATATTT
This sequence comes from Flaveria sonorensis, assembly GCA_025506505.1. NCBI lineage: Eukaryota > Viridiplantae > Streptophyta > Magnoliopsida > Asterales > Asteraceae > Flaveria > Flaveria sonorensis. Next base: position 10,369,951 of record CM046439.1, read on the forward strand.
TTACAAACCATCCGAATTAAATATTTAGCCAAAAAAGACTACTGTTATCTGCATTAACTAATAAACATCCATATTATGTAACTATTACCTGCACTCATTACACTTATAAGTTTTAAGAAGGGTATTAATGTGTTCGCCCTGGCTTGTTTTGTACAAGCATCTCACTAGCTTGCTTTGTGCTAGCACCTCAGTGGGCTTGCTTTATGCTTGCATCTCACTAGGCTTGCTTTGTGCTAGCAACTCACTGTGTTTTCTTGTGCTTGCATCATACTAGGCTTGCTTTGTGCTTACATCTCACTGGCTTGCTTTGTGTTAGCATATCACTGGCTTGCTCTATGCTAGCAACCATAGTAGCTTGCTTCATGCTAGCATTCACAGTAACTAGCTTTATGCTATTAGTTCATAGTCTCACTTAATTATAGGACGTGATCACTATATATTACCCATGTTATGTTATCTATGTTATAAATGATCTATGATACCTATGTTAATTGGAAAAGTTTTCCACTGTGATCATCCTTCAAAGTTTTTATGAGTTTTTGACTTAAAGTTCAAGAATTAAAACTAAAACTCGATCAACAACTTTGACTTTTATTATTGCAGGACTGGTGAAGGGGGTCAATGCAACAGTTTCATAATGAGGAGAGAGTTAGAACGCTTAACAGATCAAATAGGGAACTGGGTTTGTATGGATGATACTAAGAACACAGGTAAATATGAGGTAGAACAAGAGCAATAACAAGATGATATTATTTTTCAAGAATGATGCACTTAAGTTCTTTTACAAGTGTTTACCAAGCATAAAGAAAGATACAAGTACTTGAGATACTTTATACTACATCCTACAGCCGGCCATACTTTGAAGGCCAGCTAGAAACACTAATCTAGACAACAAGATCAATGTAGAGTCAAAAGGTAGATTTCCTTTTGACTTGTGACTATGACATACCATAGCTCACATCTTAATGTATTTAAAAAGGATAAAAGGTACAAAAGTAGAAAGTTACAGACCAATGACCATAATCTACAGTTGACAAAAGCATGGACCTTTTCACCAACTCCTATAAGTTGGTGAGTCTTCAGAGTGGTAGCGGAAAGTTGTTCAGCTTTGTCAAAAGTGGTCAGAGAAAGCATGTCTTCTCTGTCTTCGAAGAAATCAGTCTTTGGCTTCGAAAGATTTTGGTCATTTGGCTTAAAAAGATTTTACACTTATCTTATTTCCTTTGAGTTGTGTAAAACTTCTGAAGTAACTTTACTCTGTAAATCATGCCTGCATAGTGAGAGCTCTTTGGTTGCTTTCGTTGCATCAGCCTTTAAGTATAAACCTTAAAAACTCCCCCTAGGCTAATGCTACCAAAACAGAAGAGATTACTTTATCTATTAATAGTCCTCATCAGGATCAAGACCATTCCTTTCTTCATCATTTGGTCAGGATCCCTCAAACTTTCATAGTATCTCCTCATGTCATAGAGATCATGCAGAGGAGATCAAGTATGTCCTGCCAGAAGTAGACATCTTAACCTCCTTGATCTTTGATGACATACCATTTGTCCGGATTAGCAGCAAAGGTCTAGGACAAGATGGGTCTTCCAGCAGCAAGAAGCTCTTCTTGAATAGGAGTTGGATGAGCAGCCTCTTCTTGATCACCCTCATGATGTTCTGACCCATCCTGAGGTATAGAAGTAGATGTCTTGGATTTCTTCTTCGTCTTCATCTTGTCCCTTTGCTGGCCATCCTTTTCTTCCTCTTTCTAGATTACAATTGAGAAGACTTGCCTTTAGCACTAGGTTGTTCTTGTGTGTCTTTCTCAGTTGGGTCCTCTTCCTTCACAAGTTTAGAAGGAGAGGGAGCAGGACCCTTCTGTGGATCAAAAGATAAAGTTGATTGTGGTCCAGCGCTAGGTCCAGGTTGTGTTGTCTCTTGTGGTTCAACCTTGATCTCACTTCAGGTACGGTCTGACTTGGTAGAGAATGCAAGTCAATGAGCTCACCCTTTTTAATCTTCTGCTTGATCACCTAATGTGCTCATCCATAGTGGATAGGGACATTAGACCAAGCCTCCTTCTGTAGAATCCATACAACTTTAAGAAACTCATCATCCTCTGCCTATCAGCAGACTTCTTTTGACTTTTTTGGATGATGACTCTTGACATTGTAGCTTCTTCCCTCATCTTCCTCTTAGCAGCTTTTGTTCTTTCATTACTTCTTGCTCGAGCTGCTTGAGGTACTCAAACTCTATGTACTCATATGAAAAGTGAAGAAGTACAGATGCCTGATAGAGGCCTGTGGGACTCCGGTAGTTAATCATATTTTGTCTGTCTGCTTCTTTGTCTACCTGAGGTTGTTGCTCAGTTGCCACAGCCTCTTTCTTAGGGCTTTCTTGAACTGGTGAAAGGGTAGGAGCATGCTTGTAGAGTCTTTTCTTCCTTCTTTCTTCCTTGATCTTGAGGAACAGTTCTACATCCTCTGCTTGCTTTCTCTCCTTTGACAACTGAGTGTCGGCCAGTTCATTTAACTCTTCTAAGGGAAGAGAGATGAGTTCATTAATGTTGTAGTTTCTGGTCTCCAAGTAGTTTGATCAGGCTGCCCTTAACTCATCATCTTAAGTGTTTAGCCTTGGGGCAGTCCTGATTGCAGCTTCCATGAAGCCTGGGGACCCATTTGAACTCTCCCCCTTAGCTTCCTCTTCCTCTCTCTTTCCTCCTCCTCAATCTCCTCAAGAGTTAATTTCCTTTTACCTTTATCACTTACAGGCTTTTATGACTCAGGTTGGAGAGAGCTTTGGCCTTCATTGCTTAGTTCTTCACTTGAGGTTTGGCCAGAGAGAGGCTGTGAGACACCTTCACCAGCTGGTACCCACTGAGGGTAATGGGTGTTAAAGCAGTTCCTGTCATCTCAAGGTTCACAGGTTCAACTGCTAGGCTTTCAGTCAAGTTTTCCCTTACGAAGCTAATCTGGGTTCCACCTCAACATTTAGTTGACCAACAGTCTTGTCTGCTAGCCTTTGTCTATATATTCTTGTCTTCAGCTTAAACTCTTCAAGCACCCTCTGTTGAATCCTATCAGCTAACCATGCAGCTTGCCTGTTTTGAATTGGGTTGGAAAGTAGAAGGTCAACTAGGTAGGTGCTCTAATAGAATCTCAGGGTGTAGAAGTTAAAGATCTCTTATTGCCCCTGAGATCTAAAGATTACCAGGGCTCTCCTTTGATCATCATATCCCATCCCACTATTAGGTTCTCAGCAAGGGAGATGGAGCAGGCATAGCCCTCGGTATACCCTCCTCAAACAAACTTTGTATGAGTAAGTCCACATCAATGTGAACTTGAGGAAATTGTTGAGTCTGGACAATGGAAAGAGAGGGTGGTAAGTCCTTTATGTCCATACTCTGAGAAAACTCCCAAGTTCTGTGATTGCAAGTAAGACTTTCTCCCCCTTTTTGGTAGCATCACCTTCTTACATAAGTGAGCAAGAGGTTAGGTCCACCACATCCACAGGTTCTTATGACCCTGGTTGAGTCCTCCTTAGTGGTCTCTTAGCTAACTTCCCTTGAGATCGGTGATCTCAAGTTGCTGGTCATTGACCCTCTTTTGTAAGGTAGTCACCTGAGATTCCAGGTGACTGACCTTTAAGACTAAATAGGTTCAGGTTTTAGTCAGTTGTTGCACCTTTAGTTTCAGACTCCCCTCATCTTCATTTGAAGTATCACTAGGGGATAAGAGAATAGGGGACCTAAGTCTTCTTCTTTATCACAAAACACTAAATGTTAATGGGCTGGGTTGTCATGGTTGAGGTCTTAAAGATGTAATCACTTGCAGAAGTGAGAGAATTTTCCATATGGACCTCCTGAACTGGTTCAGGGAGATCCACTCAGTTATGGGTGGATGACGTGAGCTAGACATGGGTTAGTCAGGAGGACTCATCTCTCTTTTAGTAGGGGTGGAGAAGAGAGACTCATGGTACTCTTTTAATCTCATGTCTTCATCATCATAGAAATCAAGGTTAGGTAGGGGTGATTGAGATCTAAAAGCTGAGGGTGGTAGCTTTCCTCGAAAGGTTGTTCACTAGAGTTTTGAAACTCTGAGTGAAGGCTTAAGGTTGGTGTTGGTGTAGTGAGCTTATCAGGCTGAGCATGAGGAACCTCAGCACTGATCCTTAAAGTGATGGGAGTGGTTTGCTCCTCAGGAGAAGTGGGAGCTCTAGTGTCCACTTCCTCCTTTAAGGGTTATAATATGAAGGCCTGCATAACCTGAGTAGCTTGTGCAGGGGTTCGTTTGGATTTTCTTTGGTAGGTGATGGTGATTTATGGTTGTGTGGGTGGTGCAGATGTGGAAGGTGTGGATTCAAATTAGCTTGTGTTGCTAAGTTGTCACCATGAGCAATGAGCTCTAACATTTTTAGGACCAGGGCTGTTTCTACTCCTGAGAAGCCAAAAGTTAGCTTTCTCATTGTTTTGAAGATGCAGGGCTTCATCTGTCCCAATTTAAGAACATTACATGTTCCCCTTAACTGTGAGCCCGGTTCACAGCTAAGAATGTACTGGACATATCTAGGGAACATATAATATTTTAAGGAGTCCAAGTTTGCAAGTAAATTAGTATATACAAATTTTGAGTACCTGAACTTGACCCCTTATTCCAATCCATGGACTATGTAGGAAAGGTCTTCCGGAATTTGATCCCATCCTCCATGTTTGTTTGATAGACAGTGGATGATAGCATGGAGGAGGTACTTCGGTTGGGAGGAGACCTTCCCCTTCTTGAAGGTTCTTACTGAGTAATCACCCTCATAGCCCATCTGCTTTAAGGACTGGTTCACAACATATTTTGGGAAGGATAATTAGCCTCTTCATCATCCAGCCTTAGATGAGTACGAATGGTGGCTGGAGTGATGAAAATTGTCCTGCCCTGCACTGTGGCAGACAGTGCCTTCTCCCCAACCATAATGACCTCTTGACAGGTACTCCAAAACTCCAAAAACTAGTCTTCATACAGTGGAGGTTTTATGGTGAGGAAGGTGAAGTAGTTGGATAGAGCCAAAAATGGCAAACGTCTGAGAAGCCAGGATCCTTCTCAGACCACTAACAGAGCAACCTGATTATGTTCCTGTGTAGTTGCATGGAGAAATCAGGTTGGTTTCGTGGATCAGGGTTGGCCATTTTGAGTAGTTTTGAGATGAAGGAAGATAAGAACAAGATCGGTTTGTGGGTGAATTTAGGGTTTGAATGCAACAGTTTCATAATGAGAAGGGAGTTGAATGCAACTATATAATTCTTATAGAATATGCCTCAAAAACTATATAACATTTCATAAATCTGTAATGTTAAAATCGTTATTACTAAAGTATAGCCCTATGTTTAAGCAACCCATGTAATACACGTATTTCTAACCTAGTAAATAATTAAAAAAATAAATTTTCACATTTGTCATCATCACATGATAGCAATTTTTTGAGAAAATTACCAAAATAGCCAATTTACCAAATTAGTTTACAATAATAGCCGTTTATTAGTGATTTTGTAATCTAGCCACCATATCGCCACATGGCGATATCAATTCATGCAGTATCGCCCACGTGGCTTTTATTTTTTTTATGTTAGGCGATACACCGGAGATACACCGACCATGGTGTATCACCTCGTAAACAAATGTGTACCTCTGACGTATATCTCTCCTTTATGTTAAATCGAATATATATTTATTTTATTGAAAATAGTGAAACCAATAATATTCAGGCACATTAGCAATACATGAGAGTCACTCGTATCGCTAACATATGTCCTCGAAAATAGCGTATTGCTGACCTATCTTTATACTCTAATTTTCTAATTATGTTTTTTATTACATTTTTATATATAAAGTTATTAACAATTTTTCACTTCACTATAAATATGTCATCAATCTTTCCCAAATATAGTCACATACTCTTCGACTCCATTAATAAACTATCATATTCACCACTACGTATCACAACGTTAAACAAAACACTTTGACACTAAGATGTTGAAAGTTTGTGGGATGAAAATTAAAAGAACTTTAGATGAATTTGTAGACAATATGATATTCATTAATTATTGTAAATATCTGTCATACCTAATAGAAAAGTATTTATTAGAATTCTATATGATTTTTTTTAATCTATTAGAAAAAAATTATTATTAATTAATTAAAATATTAACTTTGAGATGTTTTTTTTATTTAGGGCAATACATAGGGGTATGTGTATCATTGATTGGAGATACAAGAATATTTTTTAATATTTTTTCTGAGTGATACATATGCATGTTGTATCGTTGACTAGCGATACATGTATTTTTTTAATTTTTCAACGATACCCTGCGATATAACATGCATTGGTATCGCTAGTCAGTAAAAGTTGACGATACCACATGCATTTGTATCGCTACAGAAAGATATTTGACACAGTCTGATTTGTGAAATATTTTGACTATTTCTCAAGTCAAAGATTATTCTTGTAAGCTCATTTGGTCAATTGATTATTTTGGTAATTTTCCATAGTTTTTTTACTTTGTACACTTGTCTTAATTATCCACCAAATCTCCGTTATGAGTTACCCATAAAGTTATAGTTCAAGAGAGTACATTTTTCTCAAACACTGGGTGTTTCTAAGCACCACTGCGCTCAATCAAAGTCATCGTTGTTGGACTTCCAAGCCCAAATCGGCGATATTCTTTCTATATCTATCATTGCAGGAGTTTAAGGTCTTAATCTGTTGCAATATTTGTTTCCTTTGAGATCCAACCAACAGTTGCTATACCGTTGCCGCCACCACACCAGCCCCCCCGCCAATACCACCACACCATTGGAGTCAGTTGGAACACCAGGACCTTACTAGATCTAAAAACCGAACGCCTCACTAGAACTAGTAATCAAGAAAATGAGTCGTCTGACACGCCATCTACGAGATTCGGACCTCATTTTCAGACATTCTTCTTCATTTAAGGATTTGGGGTTTTTAGATTTGATTTGGAGGTTTTAAATGGTGATGCATGTTTGTTAGCAAGAGAGGGTAAAGAGATGTGTCTGTGATAAGGCCGGAATAACATTCTTTTGGGAATCGTGCATAATCAATTCGTACAGTAATATGCTTTTATTACTGTATAGATGATATGGAGATGGCGGTGGCGTGTAAGTCCCAGTTCCTAGGACGCCTACAACTGTCATTCATAGCGTATAACATTAAAACATAACAATTTGTATCGGAAAATACATTTTTTCATTAAATCTAAACTTGTATCAAAACATCATCCAATTTCATTTATATTTCGAAAATTGTGCCAATACGATAACATTTCTAAAAATATGGATGCCAGACTTGAACTATCCCAGTAACTTCCACGTCCATGCCTGCATCTCCTCAGCATCATCGATTACCCGCCACAATTATGCATATAAAAGTCGCGACGCTGAGTGAGTTCTAGTTTTTTTTTAATAAAAACTTTATTTTCATTTAAAACATCCCCTTTACTTTCGTACATGAGCATACATCATACATACATCTTGATAATCATTTATTATCTTTCATCTTCATTCATAATCGTTCGTTTTCATACATTATCAATCGTTTTCGTACTTTCATTCATTAGCATCTTTCACTTTCATCTAGAACATGCCATATGCTATGCCCCATCATTGTGCATGAAGCAACTATCATCCGGGTCAAGCGACAAGGATACCGTTTTCGTACGTCTTAGCCAATCACCAAGATGGGCCCCCCTGTGTGCATCCTCATGGGTTAGCTAAACTACACATAGTTGAGCTAACAACCCCTCAATGAGTTGTGAACCTCCATTCATTGCTTGCAAGACTTGCATTCATTCATTAGGTTTCACTTTTTATTATCGTTATCTTTCACTTTTATTACATAATTCTTTACTTATATTTACATAACATACCAAGTAAAGTCATATCGCAAAAAATCTCGTTTTGAAAACCGTTAAACGTGAAATGATATCACAACACATGTAACAGCAAGTCATGCGAAAACATCATCTCGCACGAGAACTTCCTTTTCGCGTGAGAACCTACAAGTCACGCAAGAACATACATATCGCGTGAGAAACATACCCATCACGCGAGAACTTACCAGATTCAAATTTCGTACCGTCAGTCCACCTATTCACGCGAAACTACGGGTTTCCCGCCTAAACACAACTTATTATGCCTAAGGCTGTTGTAACATGCTTAACACCATAATCAACATCATCATAGGCATAAACAATCATTAACAAGCGTTTGAGTATGCATAATAGCCCAAAACATAAAAACTTGCATAAAAATGGGCTAGAAACTTACCTCTTAGAGTTCTAACGTTAACACGACCTCTCGAGAGCTCTTGCCAAACAAAACTACATATCCACGCGTTACATTCAACAATAATCCATTCTTAGTACATAACACGAGTTACTACACGAGTTACATACCTTAATCACTTTGATTCTTCACTTTCTCTCTCTACACAGCCGCTTTCTCTCTCTACTAGCAGCACTTTTCACGCAAATATGGGGTCAAATGGGTGTTCTCAGCTATTTATACCCAATTCAACCCTTTTCGTTCAGAGTTCTCACATTAGAAGTCCCCTTCGCGTGGGAACTTTTTCTGTGTTTCTTGCTCTTGAAATTTTTGGTATGTTACAAGTCTACCCCCTTATTTAGGTTCATCCTCAAAACCAGTCAGCCCTCGAACAGCTGTGAGTAATACTACTATATCCTCCTAATCTCCCATGTAGACTCGAATCATTTTTTGTGTCTCCACTATACTCGCACAAGTGGGGCCACTTTATTCCTTAAACGCTTCTTTTTTCTATCAATGATGGCCACTGGATGCTCCACATAAATGAGTCGTTCATCCACCTCGATGTCCTCAAGTGGCACGATCATATCCTTGTCTTCTAAGCACTTTCTTAGATGGGATACATGGAACGTCGAATGAATTCAACTTAACTCACAGGGTAGCTCCAATTGATAGGCCACCTCTCCTACTCGAGCAATGATTCAAAAAGGCCCTATATAACGCGGTCTTAACTTCCCTTGCTTTCTGAACCGGATGATCCCCTTCCAAGGCGAGACCTCACATGACTCTATCGCCCACCTTGAATTCGATCGGTCTACGTCTCTTGTTGGCGTACGACTTCTGTCTATCCTTTGCTTCCTTCATAAAGACTTTGATCTTATCCAACTTTTCAATCGTAGCCTCGATCACCTCAATGCTCCCCAACTCCTTCTTCCTGATATCGCCCCACACACGGGCATCCTACACCTCCTACCGTATAGCATCTCATAAGAGGCATACCAATGCTGGCATGATAACTGTTGTATATGAGAACTCAGCTAACGATAAGTGTTCATCCCAACTTCCTCCAAATCGATAACACATGCCAGAGCATATCCTCCAATGTTTGTATCCTCTTTTCTAACTGACCATCCATCTAAGGATGATAAGTAGTACTGATATGTACCTCGTTCCCATCACATCATGAAATTTCTTCCAAAACTTTGATTTAAACCGAGTGTCACGGTCAAACATGATAGAGTCCGGTACACCATGACGGGTTACAATCTCCTTGATAAACAAATCAACAAATCTCTCAGATGAATACATTTCATGGATCGGCAGAAAATGAGCACTCTTCATCAAACGATCAACTATCACCTATATGGCATCGTATCCCCTTTGGGTACGCGGCAACTTGGTGATGAAATCCATGGTGATGTGCTCCCACTTCCACTCGGGTATATCCAAGGGTTGCATTTTCCCATATGGTTTCTGATGCTCCGCCTTCACTTGCAGGCAGTGACGTAACGCTTCAATCCAGGCTACCAGTAATCCTTCTTCATAACCTGATACATTTTTGTAGCACCGAGATGATTGAGTATCGGGTCATGTGAGCCTCTTCCATGATCTTCCCCTTAGATCTCCATAATAAAGAATCCATGTCCGCCCAGATCGGGTCCTGACACCAAGAGTGTTCTCCCCAACTCTACCACTAGACCTGCTCGGAGTTAATCCGATCTTCTTTCAGCGCTTCATCCTGAAATTCCTTGACTTGCTTCATCACACCGGATTTCATGACCAACTGATAAGCCTTCACTCGGATCGGCTCGGGCCTCTCTTTTTGGCTAAGGGCATCCGCCACCACGTTGACCCTGCTCGGATGGTAGTGGAGCTCATAATAATAATCCTTGATAAGCTCTAACCATCTCCTTTGCCTCATATTAAGATCCTTCTGGTCAAAAAGCACTTCAAGTTCTTGTGATCAGTGTAGATGGAGCATTTCGTCCCATATAGATAATGTCTCCAAATCCTCAATGCAAACACCATAGCAGCCAACTCCAAGTCATGAGTAGGATAGTTGACTACATGGACCTTCACCTGCCTGGAAGCATAGGCTATAACCTTCCCTCATTGCATCAACACACAACCTAAGCCCGGATGTGAAGCATTCGAATATACCACCAGGTCATCATTCCCTTCAAGCAATGTCAAGACAGGGGCTTGAGTCAACCTCGCCTTTAATTCTTGAAGGCATCCTCCTACTTAGAACTACATTTGAACTTTATATCCTTATGGGTAAACTTAGTTAACAGAGCCGCCAATTTAGAGAAGTATTTGATAAATCTCCTACCGTAACCTGCCAATCCCAAGAAGCTAAGAATCTTGGATGTCATCCTTGGAGACTTCAATTGCATCACCGCCTGAACCTTCGTCGGGTCTATCGTAATCCCTTCAAGATTAACCACATGACCCAAAAACTAAACCTCGCGTAACCAGAATACACACTTGGAGAACTTGGGTTACAACTTTTCCCTTCTAAGCGTCTCCAGCAACTCACAAATATGACCAGCATGTTCTTCTTTGCTCTTCGGATAAATCAGGATGTCATCAATAAACACGATCACTGATTTATCCAGCATAGGCCGACACACTCGACTAATCAAATCCATAAAAGCAGCTGGCGTGTTAGTTAACCAAAAGACATCACGAGGAATTCACAGCGCCTATAACGTGTGTGGAAAGCTACTTTAGGAATATCCTGCTCCTTCACCTTAAGTTGATGGTAACCAGATCGGAGGTCTATCCTCGAGAACCAACTGACACCCTGGAGCTGATCGAACAAGTCATCAATCCTTGGTAACGGATATCGGTTCTTCACAGTCGACTTGTTCAGCTCACGGTAGTCAATGCACATCCTCATACTATCGTCTTTCTTCTTCACAAATAAGACCGGAGCACCCCCTGGAGAGACACTTGGTCGAATGAACCCCTTATCCAGCAACTTTGCAACTGAGTCATTAGTTCTTTCATCTCAGAGGGAGCTAGATGATATGGCGCCTTAGCAACAGGTTGGGTACCAGGTAGCAGATCAATCTGGAACTCGATCTCACAGTCAGGCGGTACACCTGGTAGATCTTTTGGAATTACGCCGAGGAAGTCACACAAGACCGGTACATCCGACATTCGTGGTACTGATGATTCCACATCCTTAACATAGGCTAGATAGGCACCACATCCATGCTTCACACACTTCTCCGCCACAACCATCGAAATTACTTTCGGGATCATATGAAATTTATCGCCATAAATCGTCATCAAACTCCCATCGGGTGCGATCAGTCAAATCATCTTCTTGCGACACATGATATTGGCCTCATAGGCTGCTAGCCAATCCATCCCTAGTACCATATCAAGTCCGCCTAAGGTCATCATGAACAACCTAATGGAGAACCTATGGCCTTCCAACTCCATGTAACAAAACATCTATCATATCAGATATCCTGGTAGACTTACCAATGGCATTTTCTACATCGAAGGGCTCATCAATCGTTCTATTCCTAATGGAAAACTTATCACAGAAGGCAGCAAAAATGAAACTCCTACTAGCACCAGAATCAAAAAGTAAGGAGGCACAAGTTTGGTTTACTAGGAATGTACCTGACACAACGTCGGAGTCCACCCTAGCCTCCTTCCGGGTCATAGTGAATGCCCTAGCTTTAGCCCTCTGCCCCTCCTTCTCCTTCTTAATCCCTTCTTTTCCCTAGAGTTCTCAGCCCTTGGCTTCTTACAATCCCTGCTCAAATGTCCCTCTTCACCACAGTTAAAACACCTCATAACCCGCAATCTCTCGCCATATGATCAGGCCTCCCGCACTTGAAGCAGATCTTCCATCCCGACTTGCATTTTCCCACATGGTCTCTCCCACACTTACCGCACACCTTCACCCCTATATCATTACCGCCATCTTACGACCCTCAATCTTCACCTTTTTGCCATTAGGAGTGAAACCACCACTACCAAAAGTTTCTCACTCCGGTTCCTCTTCCACTACCTTCTTGTTCACTTCCACCATAGTCCCTCCTCCCTCTCATCATACAATCTCTCTGCCAGATCGACCACCGACCTAAACATACATGGCCGAGTGGCGATCAAGTGTCTGCGGATATCCGCTGACAGACCGTGGATATATCTCTTGATCTTTCATGACACAGGTGTCACCTGTTCTGGCACCAGCCTTGCCATCTCGTTAAACATCGTCTGTGACATTTCGTGTTCTTGTTAAATAAATGTTACTTTCGTTATGTGATGTTTAAGTTATTCAATACAAATACGAGGGCTCATTTATTAATCTTTATTTATTTGTATTTAAAATTGTTATAACTTGTTTTGTTATTAAATAATTAAGTAAAAAAATATATGATAATAATAATAATAATAATAATAATAATAATAATAATATTATAATAATAATAATAAGTGAAAACTTATGAAATAAATAAAATTTTATAAGAATTTATTTATTTAAAATCAATAATTTAACTTTTAGCATGAAATAATAAAAGTAAAACCACAGGGACCAAATTGTAAATTTGTTTTAAAACAAAACCTAAACTTTGGGTTAGAAAAGTTAAATTTTAAATCACAGGGACTAAAGTGTAACTTTTTAAAAAAATTTCCCCTCACTGTCGCCCCCGAATTCCAGCCAAGCTCCGGCGACCACCCGAGGCTCAAATTAGCCGAAATTAACCGCGGTAAAATGTTGGACCAAAAGAACCAATGAGCCTGATCAGAAAACCTTTAAGTCCCACAGACATTACAACAACTGAAGTAGTCTGCAACAGCTGAAGATATCAACTGATAACAAGGTCTGAAGACAAAGTCTGAAGTGAAAGAGCTGAAGACAAAGTCTGAAGTGAAAGAGCTGAAGACAAAGTCTGAAGTGAAAGAGCTGAAGACAAAGTCTGAAGTAAAAGAGCTGAAGACAAAGTCTGAAGCTAAAGAACTGAAGACAAAGTCTGAAGATAAAAGCTGAAGACAAAGACTAAAGACCAAGTTTCAGATGTTGTCACAACAGCTGAAGAAGACCTCTTCAGTAGTTGTGATGGTTTCCTTTCAGTAGTTTTATGTTTCTTGTAATCAGTACTTTAGTTTCAGTAGTTTTAGTTTCATCTTGTACTTAGCATACTCTGAGATGTTCTCAGTTGTGAACATTCTCAGTAGTTTGCTTACTTTCAGTTGTTTGTAATAATTCTGTTAGATGTCACTATCAAGTGACATCAGCAGACGTCACATTCCTTTATATAAGGAATGTTGACCTAATTGTAAGGTGCGATGCACAGCTGAGTGAATCCGTAAAGCTTAGCAGCCGCCATACCGAAGCATTTGTGCATGAATGATATTATCCCTTTTGCAGAAAACCCTCTTTCTCTATAACCGTGTACTGTTCCATTGAATATCTATTGTGTTCTTGCTATATTTGTCTAATTCTTGTTCTAATTCCGCTGCAATTCAACTCTAATTGATCAAACTTAGATCACTGATCCTGACAAATGGTATCAGAGCGGGTTAATCATTGATCGGTTTAACAATTGATCATTGAAACTGCTATTTCATATCTAAAGTTTGATCGAATTAGCATATTTGCAAGAATTGGTTATAGAGATTGGTCTTCTGCTGCTTCTGGTTAGTCAATTTGAGTTTCTTCTTGGTTCATATTGAGTTTGTTGTGTTTTTGTGCTAAATCTTTTGAAACTTGATTGAATTGGTTTGAATCTGAGAATGACTACTCCTTCTAATGACCCTCACAATACTGGCTCCTCAACCAAGCCTCCGATGCTGGTTAGGAGTGAGTATAACATATGGCAACGAAGAATGCTCCATCACCTGTCTGTTAACAGTTCAGGTTGTTGGACATCTGTGGTTCACGGTCCACACAAGCCTATGGTGAACAATCCGGAGACCAACCAAATGGTTCCGAAGAAGAAGGAGCAATACTCAGATGAAGATCGTAAACTGTTTGAGATTGATGCTAAAGCCCATGGAATTCTGGCCATGGCACTGCCTAATGAAATCTATTCTGGGCTTATGCATCATGAAACTGCTCATGACCTCTGGAATGCTTTGAAGGAACAATTCGGAGGAACTGATGAGGTCTTAGCAAACAACAGAGAAATCCTCGCCCAACAATATGAGACATTCTCTCATAGGAAGGGTGAGACACTGACTCAACAGTTTGAGCGTTTCTCCTGCTTGATCTCTGAGCTGAAAATGGTCAAGCATGAGTATACTAACAGCCAGATGAACAACAGATTCCTCAGATCACTGCCTGAGAGATGGGACACATACACCATTGTCCTACGCTCCAGTGCAAATCTGGATAGCCTATCTCTCACCCAACTCCATGGGAAACTGCTTACATTTGAAAGAGAGATAGAGCAGAAAAGGAAACTGGCATCATCAGGAAAGCTCACTGATGACTTTGTACCAGGGAACACTGCCTTGGTCGGTCATGAGTCAGAATATGCTGGATCAGAAAGCCATTATGATGAGCATATAGATTTCTCTTCAAACAGTTCTGATCATGCATTTGTTGGTGTTGACAGTCATTCTGGGTGTAATAGTGATAATTTATGCTTTATCATGGATGATTTGATGGGTATTGCTGATGATGATTTAGAAGAGATGGATATTTTGAGCCAAATGGCCTTGATCAATATCAGATCTCAAAAGTTCTACAAGAGAACTGGTAGGAAATTTCCAGGACTCTCTGGCAAAACCAAAGTTGGTTTTGACAAGAGTAAGTTGAGGTGTCACAAATGCCACAGGCTTGGGCACTTTGCAAGAGAGTGTAGATCAACTGGATCTAACTCCTCTGCACCCTTTGTGACCTTTCCAAGCAATAGTTCACAAAACAAAGGGCAACATCCTGCTAGTTCTGGTCATCACTCACAACCTCAATCTCCTGCATATTTTGTCCCTCAGGGTCCAATGCCATATCCATATCCCTGCTATTACATGCCACAGCCAAATCCAGTTCAAGTTCCTATAGCACAACAACCTCAAGCCCTACCTGAGCCTCAACCATCTCCATCACAATCTCAACCTCATCACAGCTTCTTCACACCAGGAGTTGTTGACTGGAGCAGCTCACCAGATGATCTTTCTGGTTTCAATGAGCAATTATTTGCTGGTGCTGGTCAACATGGTGGTGAACATCCTTTTGGGAATCTTGCTCTCATGGCCCTGGAGTCTACTGAGGGTTCCTGCTCCAATGCATCATCTTCACAGGTAACCCAGGTATCTTCTGAGGCTAAAGCCAAGTTATGTTCTGAATCATGCATAGCTGCCTTTGTCTCTATTAGAGAGGCAAATGTAGCTTTAATCAATCAAAATCTTGAGCTTGAGAAAACTATTTCCAAAAGAAAAGCTGAGTATGAGTCTGTTCTTAATGACAAAGATGATGAGATTTACAAGCTTAAATGCCAACTTAATGATGAAAAGGCTAAGGTAGAGGTCATACTTGAGAACCACAGAAGTCTCAAAGAGACACTTGCAGCTACCCAAGTTGAGTGTGACCGCTGGGTAACATCCTGCAAGGGATTTGAAATGCTTCTCAGCAAGCAAACAGCTTCAAATGTGAAGTTTGGAATAGGTTACAATCATACTGCACCACCTACTGATTTTACTTCAAAATCAATAGTAAAATCTGAAGGTGAAAGTAATTTCCAAACCACATCATCATGTGATTCATCCTCAATGATAATACAAAATTAGAGGATGAAGTCAGTGTTAAGATCTCAGCAAATCAATTGCCTGATGGTTTAAATGCTGATAAACACATGAAGCTGAGCAATTCAGATGTTGTCCCTCAAAGTACTCCAAGTACTGAAGGGCAAGTCACAACATCTGAAAAGCATTTCAAATCTGCTGAAATAAAAGGATTAACAACTGCTGAGGAATCTATCATACGGTCTTTCAGGACGGATAGAGAACAGCTGAAGAACAAGTCTTCAGTTGTTACCGATCCTTCAGTACTTAACACAAGTACTGAAAGGAGGAAAGTACTGAAGATCACACCTTCAGTAGTTTCCACTTCAGCAGTTGATCAATCCAAGATGAAGAATAAGCCATGTGAAATATGTGGTAAATTCAATCATCTATCTGATGAATGCTGGTACAAAAAGGGTTCCAAACTCAACAGAGATAAGCTCATTAAAGAAGAGATTAATAAAATGAAAAATGAGTTTGAGACCAAGTTTGTACCACAGTCATCTCAAACTGATAAACCCAAGGCCTCACCAAATCCAAAAAGAAGGATGGGGTTTATCAGAAAACAGCTGATAGTGTTCCTCATGATAAACATCAGACTAAGTCTGTGAATTTCAAGAAGGAGGAAATGGTGGGTCACAGGAACTCATCAAAAACAAGTACTGATGTGTCAAATGAGCTGAAGGCTTTAGCAACAAATCAGACACAACTTGTTATGATGGTTCAGCATTTGTTGGGGAGAGTTAACCAACTAGATGCACCTGTGATCAAACCACTGAAAAGGAAATCCAAGCCCAAATCTAAGAAATCCATTTCAGCACCATCTCCACCTTCATCAGCTGTTAATCATGAGAACAAGTTATGGTTAAATCTGTTGATGAAAACAGACCCAAAACCAAAAAGGTTTGGGTCTCTAAAGCTAACTAGTTTCTTATGATAAATGCAGGGTTCTTCAGCATGCCAAAGAAGCATCTGGTATGTAGACAGTGGAGGATCTATGCATATGACTGGGAGCAGTTCTCTTCTTAATGACTACTCTCAAGGAAAGAAGGGATTTGTCTCATTTGGAAATGATGCTAAGGGTTACATCATCGGGAAAGGATTTGTGTCAAATGGAGAAATCAGATTTGATGATGTTAACCATGTGGAGAATCTCAAGTATAATCTACTGAGTGTCAGTCAGATGTGTGATAAAGGGCATGTTGCACTTTTCACAAGCCAGAACTGCCGGATTCTGTCTTCCAAGTTCTGAGGCTGATTGACAAGGTATTGGATGAACATACTCTCCTGAAGGCCAACAGGATAGGAAGAGTATATGCCTTGGATTTGTCAAAGAAGATTGATTTAAAAGGTCATCCTTGCCTGTTCTCCAAGGCCTCTCCTCAGGAATCTAAACTGTGGCATAGAAGGCTGGGTCATGTTAATCTCAAAAACATGAATCAGCTGATCCACAATAGTTTAGTGAGAGGTCTACCAATAAGTGACAACTACTGATGATCTCAGTCAACAAGTACTGATGAGCATTCGTATACTATTGTCACAAATAAGTACTGATAAGTTCTTTTATCCTCAGTAGTTTTCATAACTACTGAAGACTAAATTACTTAAAAGTACTGAAGTACTCTATCTGTTGAAAAGAACTGATGTGGTTACAACTACTGATGTAGTTACAACTACTGATGTCAGTATAACAGATAAGTACTGATGACCAATGAAACGTCTGAAAATCAGACAGTCTGATAAGTGTTGAGGTCAGAATGAAACAGCTGATGAGCTAAGAATTGACGACAACAGCTGATGAGAAACCTTTCTCTTCAGTTGTTTCTACAACTGCTGTTTCACTTCATACAACTGAAGCCAAAACCATGTCTTCAGCAGTTTTACAACTACTGATGACTAACACCAAATCTTCAGTTGTTTACAACACCTGAAGCCAAAACCATGTCTTCAGTAGTTTCACAACTACTGATGACTAATACCAAGTCTTCAGTTGTTACAACTTCTGAAAGTTAAAACCAGGTCTTCAGTTGTTTTCAAACAACTGATGACAACACCAACACTTTCAGTCGTTTTATATCAGCCTTTTCTTACCCTATAAATACCTAAACCTAATTTCAAACGTTTCATTAGCCGTTTTACGTCCTTCACTCTCACCAATGGCGACCATGAAACTCAAACCCAGACACAACTGTGTTGCCTACCTCTCGAAATCGGCCTTTTGGAACAAATTTGATAATGCCATCGATCTTATGGTAGATTCCCAGTACCGAACCGCTTTTCTTCTGAATCCTACCATATACCCCGATTCCCTAAGCCAATTCTGGACCAACGTCTCTGTGCAAACTAGTGAGAATAATCGCCAAATCACTCTCCAGTCGTTGGTTAACCAGAAACAGGTGGTTATCACTCCAGACATCATTCGACAAACCCTAAATCTACATGATGCCACCTGTGTCACAGAATACCCGAAAGGCACAACTGATATGTCTTTCATCAATAACGGGTATGAAGGAGACTTAAGTGCTACCACCATTCTGAAGAAGCACTTCCATGATGCTGAACGTCTTATATTCCACATGGTGAATGTCTGCCTTGCACCAAAAACCTCCTCATGGGATCAGATGTCCTCCCGATGGCAACAGGTATTATACTCTATCTTTGAACGACAAAATCTAAATTTTTCTGAGATAGTTTTTATGGAACTAAAGGATCTGGCTTTGAAACCTGTGGCAAACAGATGGATATTATATCCCAGGTTTCTCATGGCCATAATTTTAAATCAGCTAAAATCAGACGGCCTTGTTGGCCTTGGAGTCCCTGCTCCGGCTGTATTGCCTGAAGTATACTCCAGGCACAACTCTGACCCTACACTGAAAGGGGCTGCCCGGCTGCTAAAACCCAAGCAGCGGGAACCCACAGCCTCCACTTCCAGATCCAAAGTCCCCACCAAACCCAAAACCAAAAAGCCCAAAAAGGCTACTCAGGGAGATGAGTCCCCTGAGGATGCCCCTGTAACACCAATACAGGAAACACTTACTGGTTCTAACCCCCCAGTAGTGTCAAAGACTCCACCAGCCCTAGCCGCTCAGGCATCCTCTCAACAGGATCCTGATGCAACCATAATTGGGGATACCACAATGCTGGAACCTATCTCAATTGAGAAGGTTACCATTGAAGAGCACCAGTCACCCCGGGTGCAATCTGCTTCAAACCTATCTCCAAATGCAACCGCCCCTCAAAGCCCAACCATTATAGTTGCACAAGTGCTGAGTCAGCTGCATTCCTCTCCTCCTCCCCAGAAACCAATTACAATGGGGAGAACCTCAACAGCTGAGGAAGAGGACCAAAATGCTGCTGATAACCCACAGCACAGGGGTTATAATGTTCAATCTCCCCGTGTAGAGGAGGAGGTTAGAACATCTGGTGAGGCTGCCACTTCTACTGATTCAGCAAATGAACAGGATGCAGTTGGTAACATCTCTAAGACCTCACCAGAGGCAACTGCCGATGAAGGACTCAGTCCTGAGGCAGGAAGTCCCCAGAACCAAGAACAAGGGGCACATGCTACAACTGATCTACACTCAGGGCATGTACATCCTGATTCAATCAGGAGGTCAGGTGATTCAGCAAAGACTGATGATGACCTGGGCTTTTTCTACGATGTCTTAGCCCATAACACAATCCTTGAGGCTGAGGTGAGCAGACTCAAAGAACTGCTTGCCAAAATGTCTCAGGATCAAAGTCCATCTGCCCCAATAAACCCACAGATGGCACCTTCATCTGAAGGTTCACCAAACACTCAGCCACTACACTCAACTGAGCCACCAGCCACTGCTTTTGGCACCACCTCTCAGGGACAGAACCCCTCTGAGCAGATGGTTGCTACCTTTCAACATCCTTACCTCTCATCACTCCCATCATCAATGAGATTGTGCATAAAGCCATTGATGAGAGGATCTCCTCAAATCTACAAACACTTGTTGATGATGCTATGCAAAAGAAGCTTTCTGCCATTCAAACCCCTGAACCCAATGCACCCAAAAAGGGGGAGTCTAAGGCAGTGAAAGAAAGAAAGAGAAAGAGAGTGGAAGATGAGAAACAACAAGAGAAAGAAAAGGAGTTAGAAAAGGAAAAACAGCTGATCACATACAAGAGAAAGAAAAGTGCTGAAACTCAAAAGCCTGATGAAGAGAAATCATTGGATGATCTGGTTAAAGAAGCTGATGAAGCTCACAGCAGATCAATGGACAAAATAATAGACCAACTCTTCAGACAGGGTTTGATACAGCTACATTAGACACTGAGATCAGAAGGCTGGAGATTAAAGAGATACAAGAGAGATGGGCCAGTTACAGTGTGATGGAAAGGGAGAGGTTGGAGATAATGATCAGGTTTATTGCAAAATACTTGGGAAGATCATTAATTGAGATTAAATCATGGACCAGAGACAGTATTCTGGCAATAACCACCAGAATCTGTGCTTCTGAAGCATTCAATAAGGGGTTGATTATCGAAGCCTTAGATGAAGCAGGTACTGGGAAGAGAACTGATATGGCCAAGCTTTCCAAAGCCAAACTTACCACAAAAATGCTAGATCAGCCTTCCCAAACTTCCACTCAAAAACAACCAACCCCACAACTCTCCAAATCAATCCCTAAACCTAAACTTAAACCAACTCAACCCTCAAAACCAACTCCCTTACCCCAAAAACCACCTCAAACCACATCCAAGGATGCACCCAGAAGGAGGAGAAGGGTGTTGAGGATGGAAGAAGAAGAAGAAGAAGATGATGAAGAAGACAGTCTGCCAATCTCTGCTGTTCTACAAATACCTGAGCCCAGAAGTCAACAAATGATCACACCAGACTTTCAGAGGCAAATGGTGAAAGTTAAGATTGAAGAAGAAGAACAGCAGAAACAGCACGATGAGCAACTTTTGAAGATGGTTGACAAAGAGTTTCCTCAGTCATCATCTATACAAGCCATGAAGAAACACGCTCAAAGACTGTATGCTCTCAGGTATACCTTTCAATATCAAAAGGAGAGAGTAAGGATTTGGCCAGACCCCAGGGTTAGTTCTAGAATTCATAAGAAATCCATACCAAGTAGATACAATGGCCAAGTGAGAAAGACCATAGATGCTGTTATTATGTTGGCCATTGTAGTCTCACCTTGGGAGATACTTGAAGACTTCAAGAGAGCCTACAAGTCAAAGATGACCCCTCAAACTCTAATGGAGAACAAAATGGTCAAGAAGGGGTTGTTATACAAGAGGCTTGAAGAGATCAAGAAAAATGAACTCCAGTTGTTATTAGAAGGGACTCACCCAGATGAATTTGCTACAGAGAGATAACAACTGTTGAGTTGAAAATGGAAAGACGGTAAAGTACTATCAGAGTACTATGGCCCAGAGTTCTTCTTCGAAGGAGAAGCAGAAGAACTCACTAAGGAGGAACAAGTTGTTCTCCTTGAGGCCTACGTCAGAGAGTCTTATAGACTCATCAATGGGAAGTAGGTTTCATGGTTGGGATAACAGCTCTGTGTCCAGTTTCCCCAAGACAGAGTTCCCTTCCATCCTTTGACATTCACATCTACTGAAACCTGTTCCCTGGCCTGTGCTTATCCGATATCTCTGAAGCTGATCAAGAGAGTATTTCTGCCAAGAATAAGTGGGACCTCAATAAGCTTAAAGGTTTTGGCTGCATTGGTTCAGGGGGAGTTTGTTGGACCAAAAGAACCAATGAGCCTGATCAGAAAAACCTTTAAGTCCCAGAGACATTACAACAACTGAAGTAGTCTGCAACAGCTGAAGACATCAACTGATAACAAGGTCTGAAGACAAAGTCTGAAGTGAAAGAGCTGAAGACAAAGTCTGAAGTGAAAGAGCTAAAGACAAAGTCTGAAGTGAAAGAGCTGAAGACAAAGTCTGAAGTGAAAGACCTGAAGACAAAGTCTGAAGTAAAAGAGCTGAAGACAAAGTCTAAAGCTAAAGAACTGAAGACAAAGTCTGAAGACAAAAGCTGAAGACAAAGACTGAAGACCAAGTTTCAGATGTTGTCACAACAGCTGAAGAAGACCTCTTCAGTAGTTGTGATGGTTTCCTTTCAGTAGTTTTATGTTTCTTGTAATCAGTACTTTTAGTTTCAGTAGTTTTAGTTTCATCTTGTACTTAGCATACTCTGAGATGTTCTCAGTTGTGAACATTCTCAGCAGTTTGCTTACTTTCAGTTGTTTGTAATAATTCTGTTAGATGTCACTATCAAGTGACATCAGCAGACGTCACATTCCTTTATATAAGGAATGTTGACCTAATTGTAAGGTGCGATGCACAGCTGAGTGAATCCGGTAAAGCTTAGCAGCCGCCATACCGAAGCATTTGTGCATGAATAATATTACCCCTTTTGCAGAAAACCCTATTTCTCTATAACCGTGTACTGTTCCATTGAATATCTATTGTGTTCTTGCTATATTTGTCTAATTCTTGTTCTAATTCCGCTGCAATTCAACTATAATTGATCAAACTTAGAACGCTGATCCTGACATAAAACCCCTCATGTCCCTCGCCAAGACTGTTTCGAGTTGGTACTCTCTTCAATTCCAAAAATTTGGATGAATTAACTGCTCCACTTTGAAACCGAACCTCATTCAATGTACCAACATCAATTTTAAATCACAGGGACTAAAGTGTAACTTTTTAAAAAAAAATTCCCCTCACAGTCGCCCCCGAATTCCGGCCAAGCTCCGGCGACCACCCGAGGCTCAAATTAGCCGAAGTTAACCGCGATAAAACCCCTCATGTCCCTCGCCAAGACTTTTTCGAACCGGTATTCTCTTCAATTCGAAAAATTTGGATGAATTAACTGCTCCACTTTGAAACCGAACCTCATTCAATGTACCAACATCAATCGACTTGAAACGGGTGCAATCTTGTGTAATCAAGCAATAGTTAATCATCTTAGAGACGTTTCTAACGTATACCCATCTCCAATTTAGTCTGAAACTACCTCATTCATCGAATTAATCATCTACGAACCTGCAACCCAACCGAAGAACCACTTCCGAGCATCTAACACTAAAATTGAAAGAGGGCTTTCGATCATATGCACCATTAGAAGCATCTGGTGCAACGAATTTGATTATAATCAACACTAACCATTTGAATCGAGGCTATCACAGTTGCGGTTTTGCTCGGCTTCATATTCGTTGATTTCACAACCATTCCATGTAAGTCTACACATCAACATACTCGATTGATCATGGGGAAGCAAAGCCCTATGGCTAATTACCTTATCATCATCGAATTGTTGTCCAATTGATTTCGATTTCGAAATTAGGGTTTATGCAAGATTGGGGGAAATTAACCAACTAATGTTTTTATGTTTTCAAATCGTGGTTGTGACAAGCATAGGCACCCGAGCCTACCGGTTAGAGCACACCCCTTACACGCAGAGAACCCGGGTTCGAACCCGGTCACCTGAATTAATTTTTAAAACATGTTTTTCTTTAAATAATTAATTCCAGAAAATTTGAAATATTATTAAATTTATATAAAAATTATTTTTATATAATTATACTAAAACATAATTTATTTAGAAATTTATAAAAATTGTAGGAATTATAATTTGGTAAATTGTTATTCATTTTCTTTATTTTAAGTTATAAAAATCAGTATAAAATATATTTATATTTGTATAAAACTTTATTAATTCAAAATAAATAAGTTTTTTAACTTAACCGTTCATTTGTATTTTTAAAGTGATCATGAAATATATTTTTGCAAAGATTTAAAATGAAAGTTTATTACGAACCAAATAGAAGTACATTTAAGTTCTAATTACTAGACTTATTATTTCATAAATCATTATTAATAAATCAAATGTTTTCTTGTATAAAAATATTTATCTTATTATTATTAAATCTCTAAAATTTCTAGTATTTACATCTCATCGTCTCTTTTCAATTAACATGGTTAAATAATAAATATATATACATATATATATCATCACTTTGTTAAATCAAGAACCCCGACTACTATTGAAACTCTAGCCTTCGTGAATCGTCTTTCGACCTTACCGACTAAATTCCAAATCATGGAACGCTTATTTTAGGTCAATTTTGAAGACATCCTTGGATTTTACCTTATTGTTATTAGTTCCTTATACGTCATATACCATGTGAGTTTTCCATACCACGTTTTACTTTCTTTCATATGTTTTGGGGTGAAGCATGTTAATCGTATTAAAAATTACACTTGTAAAGACGTTTGTATTCTTGTAACCCACGTGCAATTCATCTTATATTTTGTCATGGTTATTTAGATTCTTGTAATTATTATGTGATTGACACTTGTAAAATACGATCGTTAACTATTGCTAGCCTAGCGACGTCATAGATACTGGTGACGTATTCTTGATCACCATGGGAACCAAGTACACTAGCTAATCGTATAATTTTGTTGTGGCCATATTTGTCAAGGTTTGATTGTTACATTTGTTTATCCATTTATCTTTGCATTGCCCTTTAACTTATGACATGAATTGCCAACGTAATGTTTATATATATATGTATGTTCAACCTATGGGAAACTACCAACATTATATGTTGACCGTATATTTTTAACATGTTTCAGGAAATACTCCAGCTTAGTATTGCTTTGAAGATATGAAATCATCTAGGAATTTGGACCTAGAGAAAATAAAGATCATGCTATGAGAACTTGATGTTGAATTTTTATTTATGTTATGTTCGTTTAATTTGATACTTATGTTATGACAATGTTGACATGAAATGGTTATTTAATAATATTTACACCTTGAAATAGTGTTGTGTGGCATGAACAATCTTAATCCTTACATCTCAACGTTTCCGCCGTTAAGGTTAGGGTGTGATAGATTGGTATCACAGCCCATAACTATAGGGATTTAGGTTATTAGAAATGGTGGCCTAGACTATGGTTAATGTAGGGAACCTTTTCATGAATATTCGTTATGATCTTGTAAGTTTGCTTATATGCCTATCACATGATGTTACATGTTGCATGATGAATCCCTTATGTGCTATTTGACTTTACTTAGAAAATGGTGCCTTAGGTGTGTGACTTGAATCTTGTATACCCCAACTTTCTAATTCTCATTATCTGTCCTTAGTTCTACCACGTCCAATCCCTTCTAAGGAAGTGTGTGACACATAAACACCTCTATTCTGGATTTCCTGGCAAAAAGCCCTCGGGCTAAGGCAAGCATTTCGTATACATCCCACAGCGGGACCTGTTATGCTTACCTGGGGATTTCCGGGATGAGTGATAAATTATGGTCAACATACACATTTTCCTCAAGGTAATTGGAATTAAGTTACCTCGACGTGTCAATGTTTCTATTGGCTATGTGGTACCAAATGGAACCATCCTGTTTACATTTATAACTTTTAAGATTTATGATTATTTGAACTGGTTTATCACCGAAATTCTAATATCTTCTCTATTTATATTTTATAGAATGTCTCGCCATCATGAAAAACGGGCTAGCTCTGACCGAAAACTTGCCTCTATGATTGCCCGACAAATGGCTGTTGTTCTCCCAACCATGGTCGCCGAACTAAGTAGCACCTTGCTGGCTAACAATAGCAACAACGTGAATAGGAATAATGGTGGGGGTGATAATAATGGCCAAGGTGAAAACAACAATAACCAAAGAGGGAACCACCGAACCTGTACTTTCAAACACTTCAATTCATGCAAACCCACTAAATTTAGTGGTAAGGAGGGAGCCACTGGACTCCTTGAGTGCTTCGAGAGCATGGAGAACACCTTCATTAGTAGTGAGTGTCCCGAAGAGCTCAAGGTCCGCTATGCTGCGAGTGTCCTTCAACAACGGGCACTCACTTGGTGGAATAGTGAGAAGAGAAACCGAGGTACAGAAGTTGCATTGGCACTCACTTGGGAAGAGTTCAAGAACATCATGATCCAAAAGTTCTGCCCCAAGGAGTGAATTGCAAAAGTTAGAGGAGGAGTTTTGGAACCTCAAACAAGATAGTAGCAACCACTTGGCATACTCCACCCGACATCATGAATTGAGTATGCTTTTACCGCATATGGTGGATACTGTACCCCGAAACATTGAGAAATTCATCAAAGGGGTACCACCGCAAATTCAAGATGTTGTTGTGGGAAGTAGGCCAACGACTTTGGAGGAAGCAATAAACAACACCGCGCAGCTCACCAAGAATCACATAAGGGTTGGTACTTTAACGGTGAAGGGTATAAAATCAGCAGCAAAGGCGACTCTCGAGGCAACTAAGGAGGTGAAGACTGAACCTTCATTCAAGGGCAAGAAGCGTAAGTTTACACCTACCCGCAACTTTGCTATGACAGCACCTAATGCCCCAAAAAAGCAAGCTGTTATTGCAAACCAAGCACCTATGGCAAGATCTTACACTGGCCCACATCCGATGTGCAACACCTGCAAGTATCATCATGCAGGAAATGATCCATGCCGAATTTGCTCTCTTTGCAGGAAATACGGGCACCTGGTGGCTACGTGTCATCGTGCCCCAAACAATGCTGCTATGGTCGCTAACCGAGCCTGCTACAATTATGGCGAAACTGGTCATTTCTGCCCGTAATGCCCTCGACTTGCAGGGAATGTTCCACCGGCTCGAGGATGAGCTTTTAATATCAATGCAAATCAAGTGCAAGAAAATAACATTGTGGTGAATGGTACGTCACTCGATCTTTTGTTGTGTAAAATTTATACTTGCCTTCCATATACCAATGATAGACCTATATCTGAGCAGGTATGTATCTTGTAAATAATTGCTATGCGTCTGTATTATTTGATTCGGGACCGGATAAGAGTTTTGTGTCCATAGAGTTTGAACCTACCCTTGCTAAACTGCGTTCTAAACTAGAAAAATCCTTTATGGTCGAGGTCGCTGATGGAAAATCTATCGTTATTGACGTCATCATTCATGATTGTATCTTGATCCTTAACGAGCACGAATTTCCTATTGACCTTATTCCTATGCAACTGGGGAGTTTCGACATCATTATTGGCATGGATTGGTTAGCCAAACACTACGCGGAGATTATCTGTTTCGAGAAGTGTATTGGTATTCCACTACCTTCGGGAGATACTCTAAAAGTCTTTGGGGAGAGATCATCTAAAGGACTCAAGCTTATGTCATGTATCAAGGCCCGAAAGTGCTTGAGTAAGAATTACATAGCCTTTATGGCTTATGTAGTTAACACAAAAGCCAAGGGTAAGCAACTTAAGGATATTCCTATCGTACGAGACTTTCCCGATGTGTTTCCTGAGGATTTTAGTGGGTTACCTCCCATTCGGGAAGTTGAATTCAAGATTGATCTGATTCCTGGTGCAAACCCCGTGGCAAAGTCACCTTATCGTCTTGCATCTTTGGAAATGAAAGAACTAGCCAGTCAACTGCAAGAATTGACTGATAAGGGTTTCATTCGTCCTAGCTCTTCACCATGTGGTGCACCTGTGCTATTCGTGAAGAAGAAAGATGGTTCATTTCGCATGTGTATCGACTATCGGGAACTCAACAAACTCACTATCAAAAACCGGTACCCTCTCCCTCGAATTGATGACATCTTTGATCAACTACAAGGAGCTACGCAATTCTCGAAGATCAATTTACGCTCTGGATACCATCAATTGCGAGTCCATGACAATGATATTCCAAAAACCGCTTTCCGTACTCGATATGGACATTATGAGTTCATGGTTATTCCTTTTGGCTTGACTAATGCACCTGCTGTCTTCACGGATCTCATGAATTGAGTATGTAAATCGTATTTGGATAAATTCGTGATTGTGTTCATCGATGATATTCTCATTTATTCCAAGGCAAAAACCGGTCACGAGTTGCATTTGCGACAAGTTCTTGAACTTTTGAAGAAGGAGCAACTGTACGCCAAGTTCTCTATGTGCGAATTTTGGCTTGAAGAAGTTCAATTTCTAGGTCATGTGGTGAATAGCCAAGGAATTCATGTCGACCCTGCTAAAACAGAAGTCGTGAAAAGCTAGTGTGTTCCCACGACCCCAACTGAGGTCCGCTCTTTCGTTGGTTTAGCTGGTTACTACCGTAGGTTCATTGCAAACTTCTCAAAAATTGCAAAACCACTTATGGTGCTAACTCAAAAGAATAGACTTTTTGAATGGGGACCTGAACAAGAAGAGGCTTTCGAGACACTGAAAAGCAAGTTATGTAACACTCCTATTCTAACCCTCCCTGATGGAAATGATGATTTTATTGTGTACTGTGATGCGTCTAGTCAAGGCCTTGGTTGTGTGCTCATGCAACTAGGGAAGGTCATAGCATACGCGTCAAGACAATTGAAGGTTCATAAAGTGTACTACACGACCCATGATCTTGAACTTGGTGCCATGGTTTTTGCCTTAAGGATTTGGAGGCACTACCTTTATGGGACGCAAATCATAGTCTACACCGATCACAAGAGCCTTCAACACGTGTTCAACCTAAAGGATCTCAACATGAGGCAACGATGTTGGGTTGAATTGATTAGCGACTACGACTGTGACATTCATTATCATCCTGGAAAGGCGAATGTTGTAGCCAACGCGCTAAGTCGGAAGATCCACAATAAGACTGTCTCACTACAAGAAATTTGAGATCGAAGACAATGGTTTGACACACTGGGAGAATTTGATATGGAGATTCACGTGGATGTCAACGAGGCTACTATCATACTCCAAAATATAAGGATTGATAGTGACCTCGAGTTTTGCATTCACGAGGCTCAACAAGCGGTGTTAACTGAAGAAAGTGAGAATGAAGAACTAGCGTTTAATTTTCGGTCACAACTAGAAACAAAACCGAATGGCATGTTGTACTTCTTGAACCGACTTTGGATTCCAAATCGCGACAATCTTCGTAACTTCATTATGAATGAAGCTCATCAAACATGTTATTTTATTCATCCTGGGTCCGATAAGATGTATATGGATCTGCATGGCCAATATTGGTGGCCAGGGATGAAGAAAGATATCGCTTCTTATGTAGCAAAATTCCTCACGTGTGTAAGGGTCAAAGCGGAACATCAACGGCCTAGTGGTTTACTTGAGCAACCCGAAATCCCTATGTGGAAATGGGAACACATATCCATGGATTTCATAACCAGGTTACCTCGTACTCCTCGTGGCCATGATAGTATATGGGTGATCGTCGACCGTTTGACCAAAACAGCACATTTCATACCAATACGAGACACTTACAGGTTTCAAAGTTGGCTCATATTTATATCGATGAAATTGTGAGTCGACACGACATGCCTTTACACATCATATCCGATCGAGATGCTCGTTTCACTTCACACTTTTGGTCTTCTATGCAAGAACTCTTGGGTACTCAATTGGATTTAAGCACAGCTTACCATCCTCAAACGGACGGTCAAACCGAGCGAACCATCCAAAACCTCGAGGAATTGCTACGTCTTTGTGTTCTCGACTTTGGTGGTGACTGGGATACGCATTTACGGTTAGCAGAATTCTCTTACAACAACAGTTACCACTCAAGCATCAAAATGGCTCCATTCGAAGCTCTATACGGCCGTAAATATCGTTCCCCGATTTGCTGGACTGACATCGGTGAAAACTTCATTACCGGTCCAGAACTTATTTAAGAAACGACCGATAAAGTCTCCAAAATCAGTAATAACCTTGAGGTGGCTAGAAGTCGACAAAAGAGTTACGCGGATAAAAGGCGCAAGCCATTGGAGTTTCAAGTCAACATGGAAGGGCGTTGATCGCTTTGGAAAGAAGGGCAAGTTAGCTCCACGGTTTGTAGGACCTTTCAAGATTCTGAAAAGAGTTGGGAAAGTGACTTATAAACTGGAACTACCTTCTGAACTTAACGGGGTTCATCCTGTCTTCCATGTCTCAAACTTGAGAAAATGCTTGGCCGATGAAAATCTGCATGTTTCTTTGGAGGAGATCCAAATAGACGAGCCCTTGCATTTTGTTGAGAAACCTGTCGAGATCATGGATCGAACAATGAAAAAGACCAGAACAACTACAACGCCAATCGTCAAAGTTCGTTGGGAAAATAAATGTGAAGCCGAGTTCACCTGGGAACGCGAGGACCATATGAAGAAGAAATACCCCTATCTGTTCGTTTAGTCTCATCTTTAATTTGGGGCAAAATTTCTTAAAGTTGGGGACACTGTGACATTTCGTGTTCTTGTTAAATAAATGTTACTTTCGTTATGTGTTGTTTAAGTTATTTAATGCAAATACGAGGGCTCATTTATTAATCTTTATTTATTTGTATTTAAAATTGTTATAACTTGTTTTGTTATTAAATAATTAAGTAAAAATATATATATATATATATAATAATAATAATAATAATAATAATAATAATAATAATAATAATAATAATAATAATAAATGATAATAATAATAAGTGAAAACTTATGAAAAAAATAAAATTTTATAAGAATTTATTTATTTAAAATCAATAATTTAACTTTTGGCATGAAATAATAAAAGTAAAACCGCAGGGACCAAACTGTAAATTTGTTTTAAAACAAAACCTAAACTTTGGGTTAGAAAAGTTAAATTTTAAATCTCAGGGACTAAAGTGTAACTTTTAAAAAAAAAATTCCCCCTCACCGTCGCCCCCGAATTCCTACCAAGGTCTGGTGACCACCCGAGGCACAAATAAGCCGAAATTAACCACGATAAAGCCCCTCATGTCCCTCGCCAAGACTGTTTCGAACCGGTACTCTCTTCAATTCGAAAATTCGGATGAATTAACCGCTCCATTTTGAAACCGAACCTCATTCAATGTACCAACATCAATCGACTTGAAATGGGTGCAATCATGTGTAATCAAGCAATAGTTAATCATCTTAGAGACGTTTCTAACGTATACCCATCTCCAATTTAGACTGAAACTACCTCATTCATCGAATTAATCATCTACGAACCCACCGAACCTGCAACCCAACCGAAGAACCACTTCCGAGCATCTAACACTAAAATTGACAGGGGGCTTTCGATCATATGCACCATTAGAAGCATCTGGTGCAACGAATTTGATTATAATCAACACTAACCATTTGAATCGAGGCTATCACAGTTACGGTTTTGCTCGGCTTTATATTCGTTGATTTCACAACCATTCCATGTAAGTCTACACATCAACATACTCGATTGATCATGGGGAAGCAAAGCCCTATGGCTACTTACCTTATCATCATCGAATTGTTGTCCAATTGATTCGATTTCGAAATTAGGGTTTATGCAAGATTGGGGGAAATTAACCAACTAATGTTTTTATGTTTTAAATCGTGGTTGTGACATGCATAGGCACCCAAGACTACCGGTTAGAGCACACCCCTTACACGTAGGGAACCCGGGTTCGAACCCGGTCTCTTGCATTAATTTTTAAAACATGTTTTCTTTAAATAATTAATTCCAGAAAATTTGAAATATTATTAAATTTATATAAAAATTATTTTTATAAAATTATACTAAAACAGAATTTATTTAGAAATTTATAAAAATTGTAGGAATTATAACTTGGTAAATTGTTATTCATTTTCTTTATTTTAAGTTATAAAAATCAGTATAAAATATATTTATATTTGTATAAAATTTTAGTAATTCAAAAATAAATAAGTTCTTTTAAATTCTTAAGAATTTTAACTTAACCGTTCATTTGTATTTTTAAAGTGATCATGAAATATATTTTTGCAAAGATTTAAAATGAAAGTTTATTACCAACCAAATAGAAGTACATTTAAGTTCTAATTAGTAGACTTATTATTTCATAGATCATTATTAATAAATCAAATGTTTTCTTGTATAAAAATGTTTATCTTATTATTATTAAATCTCTAAAATTTATAGTAGTTACATCGCATTGTCTCTTTCCAATTAACAAGGTTAAATAATAAATATATATACATATATATATCATCACTTTGTTAAATCAAGAACCCCGACTACTATTGAAACTCTAGCCTTCGTGAATCGTCTTTCGACCTTACCGACTAAATTCTAAATCCTGAAACGCTTATTTTAGGTCAATTTTGAAGACATCGTTGGATTTTACCTTATTGTTATTAGTTCCTTATATGTCATATACCAAGTGAATTTTCCACACCCCGTTTTACTTTCTTTCATAAGTTTTGGGGTGAAGCATGTTAATCGTATTAAAATTACACTTGTAAAGACGTTTGTATTCTTGTAACCCACGTGCAATTCATCTTGTATTTTGTCATGCTTATTTGGATTCTTGTAATTATTATGTGATTGACACTTGTAAAATATGATCATTAACTATTGCTAGCCTAGCGACGTCATAGATCTATGGGCCTGACAAGCCTATTTGGTGCTAAAGCCGAGGTTATTGCCGGCTCCTGGTGACGTATTCTTGATCACCATGGGAACCAAGTACACTTAGCTAATCGTATAATTTCATTGTGGCCATATTTGTCAAGGTTTGATTGTTACATTTGTTTATCTATTTATCTTTGCATTATCCTTTAACCTATGACATGAATTGCCAACGTAATGTTTATATATATATGTATGTTCAACCTATGGGAAACTCACCAACATTTTATGTTGACCGTATATTTTTAACATGTTTCAGAAAATGCTCCAGCTTAGTATTTCTTTGAAGATATGAAATCATCTAGGAATTTGGACCTCGAGAAAATAAAGATCATGCTATGAGAACTTGACGTTGAATTTTATTTATGTTATGTTTGTTTAATTTGAGACTTATGTTATGACAATGTTGACATGAAATGGTTATTTAATAATATTTACACCTTGAAATAGTGTTGTGTGGCATGAATAATCTTAACCCTCACATCTCAACGTTTCCGCCGTTAAGGTTGGGGTATGACATCGTCGTATACTGCTGGTGAGTTATAGTTCATGCCTCTAACTGTAGGAACTCCCTCTCAATCTTATCCAACTCCCTGTGAGGACAGAACTCCTCAATCACCAACTTCTTTAGTTTCAACCACCTCATTCTGTTAATAACCCTTCTACCCTCAACCTGGACTATGTTATACCACCAACATAAGGTTGTATCCTCAAATGAGTGAGCAACAAACTTTACCTTCTGATCATCCCTACACTCGCTGATATCCCACACAGCCTCCATCTCTCTCACCCATCGGTGGGCAGCAGCAGCACTCCCATTCCCATAAAAAGTCAGGGGCTTGCATCTCTGAAAGGCCCCATAGTTGCACCCCTTTACAGTTTCCTGCACAACTCCCTTATCCTCATCATCACTAGAAACAACCATCTCAGTATCTGATCGTTCTTGTTCCCCTGAACCTCCCTCTTCACCCCCTCTCCTAGTAGTATTCTTCTTCTCCTTCCTTTCCTTCCTTTCATCCTCCCTGACGGCTCTAATGACCTCAGTCACCACAGATGGCAGAATCATCTGCATGACTTGATGAACCTCCTCAACTACAGCCTCCTTCACTAAGGCCTTCAAATTAGCACTCTCATCCCCACCTTCATGGTGATGAAGCCCGGGCTCTTCAAGTGCTGTTTTAGCAGTCTTAGCCCTGTTCCTCATGACACGCGGCCCAGCACCACGTCCACCACGACCTCCGCCTCGAGAAGCCTTCGAAGACCTTCCACCAGCCAGCTCCTAAGTACTATAAAATACAAACACCAACAAGATCATTCAAGGTAATAGCTCAGATTATATCAAGTATAGTAAGTCTCTAATTATAGTGGCCAGTTGTGATTACCATTTACTTTACACTTCATCCCCCAAGCATTTCCTATACTGACTACATCAGCATCCAAATCTACTAAGAGCACATAATTCACATAGCGCGCGCACATAATTCCTTTTCCCATTAATTTACATAAAACTTTTACATAAAACATTTACCTACAGGCACGTAGCTACTAGGACTGGCATCCTGTTTCCTTTCGTCCCATTCTCAGTTTAAGTTTTGATTTAAAATAATTTTATCTGATTCTTTTAAACTTTTGGCTCTGATACCAACTTATAAGGCCCCGTTCCCGGGACTCCTACAGCTGGTCATTCATAGCGTAAACATTTAAAACATAACATTTTGCAGCGGAAAATACATCTTTTCATTAAATCTAAACTTGTATCAAAACATCATCCAATTTCATTTACATTTCGAAAATTGTGCCCATACGATAACATTCCCAAAAATATGGATGGTAGACTTGAACTATCCCAGTAGCTTCCACGTCTATGCCTGCATCTCCTCAGCATCATCGATTATCTGCCAACTATTAAGCATACAAAAGTCAGCGACGCTGAGTAAGTTCTAGTTTTTTAATAAAATACTTTATTTTTGTTTAAAACATCCCCTTTACTTTCATACGTGAAATCATACATGCATCTTGATAATAATCATTTATTATCTTTCATCTTCTCATAATCATTCGTTTTCGTACATTATCAATCGTTTTCGTACTTTCTTTCTTTAACATCTTTCACTTTCATCTAGATCCTGCCATATGCTATGCCCCATCATTATGCACGAAGCAACTACCGTCTTGTGGTCAAGCGACAAGGATCCTGTTTTCATACATCTTAGCTAATCACCAAGATGGGCCCCCCCAGTATGCATCCTCATAGGTTAGCTAAACCGCACACAGTTGAGCTAACAACCCCTTAATGAGTTATGAACCTCCATTCATTGCTTGCAAGACTTTCATTCATTCATTAGGTTTCATTTTTCATTATCATTATCTTTCACTTTTATTACATAATACTTTACTTATATTTACATAACATACCAAGTAAAGTCATATCGCAAAATATATAGTTTTGAAAACCGTTAAAACGTGAAAAGATATTACAACACATGTAACAGCAAGTCATATGAAAGCATCATCTCGCGCGAGAACTTTCTTTTTCACGCCAGAACCTACAAGTCACACAAGAACATTCATATCGCGCGAGAACATACCTATCACGCGAGAACTTACCAGATTCAAATTTCGTACCGTACAGTCCAACTATTCGCGCGAAAACTACGGGTTTCCCACCTAAACACAACTTATCGCGCCTTAGGCTGTTCTAACATGCTTAGCACCATAATCAACATCATCACAAGAATAAACAATCATTAACAAGCGTTTGAGTATGAATAATAGCCCCAAAACATAAAACTTGTATAAAAAGGGGCTACAAATTCACCTCTTGAAGTTCTAACACTAACATGACCTTCTCGAGAGCTCTTGCCGAACAAAAACTACATATTCACGCATTACATTCATCAATAATCCATTCTTAGTACATAACACTAGTTACTACATGAGTTACATACCTTAAACACTTCAATTCTTCACTTTCTCTCTCTACACAGCCACTTTCTCTCTCTACCAGCAACACTTTTCGTGCGAATAAGGTGTCAAACAGGTGTTCTCAGCTATTTATACCCAGTTCAACCCTTTTCACTCAGAGTTCTCTCGTGAGAAGTCTCCTTCGCCAAGGAACTTTCTCTGCCTTTCTTGCTCTTGAAATTTTCGGGGCGTTACATGGCGTCAACGTCAAAACGGGAGAACGGAGGTGGATAGCACGTGCGTGCTGATGCTGCTTAACATGTGTAGATGAACATGCTTAAAAAAGTTGTACACCCTTCTTTAGGAAGTTGTACTAACAACTACAGTAACTTCCGCTTACAGAGGAAAGTTTGAAAAGTTACTGTTTAATGTAATTATAAGATTGTATGAACGTTCTGTATAAGACATGTGTGTTTTTATGTACTTTGTGTGTTCAAGTCCTAATTTTCCTCATATATCTTGGTTCTATAGCAGTATATATGTGAGTGTTTTTATATATTTGTATATACATATATTTGTGTTTTATATAGCTGCGTGTGTACATGGAAATGTTTATGGTAAGAAAATAATGGAGTTTTGAATTGTTGTGTGACATAAATGACAAGAGGGATGCATGGAGAAATAAACCCTAATAAACAAAATTTATAGATTAAAAGACTGATATATCTTTTTAAGCTTTAAATATTAGGGGTCATTGATGAAAATTAAAAAGAAATTAAATATTAGACCATATATTTAAGCTTTAAATATTAGGAGAAACTGAGGAAACCATATGGACCAAAAGTGAAATTTATTTTTCGATAATATTTAATTAAATGAATTAAATAATCTTATGTTATCAAATAATGCATTAATGATGTGAATCAAATAATGTATTAATTAATTATAAGAAGTTTATTAAAGATAAAAACTAAGAATCATTGCATAGTATCATATGCTTAATAAATTGTGTCAGACGTCTTAAAATTGAAGTAAAATAACATTTTGGTCCCTCATTAATCATTGTATATATATCAAATAAGTTATATTTATATCAATAGGGGAGGGATCCTAAAAAACCACCGTATTATATGAAAACAAGAGAAAACAAATAAACATATCATATAATTTATAATTTTTTTGTCGCTATTCTCTATATATGTGTGTATTTATATATAGATTGGGGTATGAATCAAATAAAAACCATAACATAGTTTTATATATACGTCACACATAGGTTACATTTACGTAACCATTTTTCATTCGAAATAGTGTTACGTATATGTAAAACTCTTCATTTTTGTATTTATGTTCAACATATATGTAACAAATACTTAAGTAACCTTTTAACAATTGAAAGACTAAAAAACTTATGAAGTATGTTATTGATTTCCATGGTTTTCTTTGGTTTTCGTATAACTACTGGTTTTCTCGGTAATCTTTCCTATATAAATAAGATGGTTATATTTGTTTTTCTTCTTTTTCTTGATATTCTTTGTAATTTTATAACCACGTTTGATACAATTATTAAGTTTGCTTTAGATTCTTCATAAGCATCTTTTTACATAAAAAGTATGATTTCGAATAATTCGTTTTACTCTAATAAAAGAGTAACTATACAGGACATTCTAGTATCACATTTATTCTTATCAAAGTTTTACGTTTCTCTCTTCTATTTAATAATTATATAAATTACTAATAATCTTATTTATTTTTTTAAATTACAAATAGGTTTTTGAATAAATTTAGAAAAAATATTTTTATTAATGTTATTCGATACAAATTTTAATAAAACAAGGAACATTTCTAATACATCAAACTTTTTTAAAAATATAAATATTTTAAAAGTGATGTTTTTAAAAAAGAAATATTTTTATTAAAAAAATATTAAAATTGAGAGTTATAATGAGGAAAGTTTTAAAGATAAACTCTTTGTTTTGAAACAAAATATTTAATTTCTTTTTGAAAAAACAAAAAATATTTAAAAACAAAATTTTAAAAAGTTGTTATCATTTTCTATTATTTATAGTCTTTGATCATACATAATTATTTATATATGTTATCTTAAAATATTTTTTTAATTAATAAAATTTTATTTTGTTTAATATTATATTTATTTAATTCGTGTAATACACGGGTTACCAAATCTAATATAAATAAACATATCAACTTCAGATATATTGACATTAAGAAAAAGAAAATAGTTAAATCATTCTTTTGTAATAGCGATTTGCACACTCATAACTCATACTCAGGAACCATACTAACTTCAAATTTACTTAATGCAAAAATTAAACATTAATTTTTTCTAGATAGTATTTGACTTTTACTAATACACTGCCGGTCTAAATAACAATAATTAAA
The DNA here is from genome assembly GCA_025506505.1 of Flaveria sonorensis. Lineage (NCBI taxonomy): Eukaryota > Viridiplantae > Streptophyta > Magnoliopsida > Asterales > Asteraceae > Flaveria > Flaveria sonorensis. The sequence continues at coordinate 10,407,697 of CM046439.1, forward strand.
TCATACGATAGAATGAAAAACAAAATGATTAAATAATATCTAAATGCATTTGGAGGTCATGGGTTCAATCTCTGACATGGCCGTATTTACTAACTTGATGTTACTAATTTATTAACAACAAACTCGCCGTTCAAAAAAAATACATTTGGATTAGATCTATGTATTTTATAAAAAATTATACGCTACTAAGAACTGAAAAATATATACATATTTTTGGACGGTGGAGTATGTGTTTTGCGTAATTGAGGGAGATTTGGGTGGGCCACGAGTGAATGATCAACGGCACATGTGTGGGAAAATCACACGTGTTGGCACACGCCCATATTGTTAGATTTATAACCATGTTGGCCACTTGGCCTAACCTAAATTTAATTAACAAATAAGATCATAATTACAAGCATTGGCCAGATACAAATATTTTCTTAGGTTTCAGAAGAACCGTTTAATCACATCAAAAGTCTTACACCTTAAGTTCATAACAGTAAGAATAGTAATGTTGATATAATTTTGAAAATTAAATATTAGTCACTAATTAAGTGAAGCATACTCTTACAGTTAAATAATTATTTACAACAAAGGTAACAGTTTAAAGTTTAAGAATCACTGTAACATTTTGAATTATTTTTATTCATTCACCATAGGAAATGTCATTTGCTTCTATTTTGCTAGTCTTGCTATTGTAACATTTAGATTTATTGTTTCATTTAAAAGTTTCCAGATAACAAGATGAACAACGTGACATTTGGGTTACAATTATACATTGTCAAAGTTGTTTTTTTTTTACAAATGAAAAGCAAAGGTCAAGGGGGAATACCCTTAAGACCGTCTTGGTAGCTTGTTTGCCACCAGATCAAGAGGTAATGCCTTTAAACCGTAATTATTTTTCTTTGTATAGATAATATACATGGGTTAGTTCAATATAATCACTAAAAATGTGAGTAATTTAGATACTATAAACAATTTTACAACCATTTGATTTGTGAGTAATTTAGATACTATAAACAATTTTACAACCATTTGATTAAATACTGAACAATTATTTCATATTAGGTGTCAGTTAGCTTGATAGGATGAGCTCAAGATTATGATTTTATTTTTAAAAGAATGTTTCATATATCTCTTTCAAAACTTATAAATCATATATTTTACAAATCATGTTTAAAGATGATTGTATATTATATGTTAAAAATTTGTGTTTTGAAATAATATGTGATTTTATAAGTTTAGAACATGATATATATAAATCATGACTTCATCTAGGATAGGATTGTGAGTTCGAGTCCTACCGGCAGCAAAATATTATTGGCAGGCCGAGTTTTATCGTAATGAGCCTTCGAGTGGTTGATTTTCCTGGAATTGGTGGTTAGTGGGCTTGGGCTACCCAATGTTGTCTGTGCTCACGGATATATGGAGTGTCTTTTCGCCATTCCCGGGTAGCTGTACTTTATTAGTCGGCTGTTCAAAAAGAAAAAAATATCATGATATATATAATTACCTTATTTTTAAAAATAAAATACAAATGTTCAATTCATATAGTATAATTTTGTTAATTTGATATTATCTTTTGATTAATTTTTTATTTGGGTCTTTAGATCCATCTCTTTTTCATAGTCACACCTGATGACGTGAATACATTAGATATTTGTTAATCTCGTATAAAGGTTTATATACACATGCTTATAATATATGAAAGAGGTTTAAATACAAAGTGTATTTTTGTTACAAAGTGTGAGAAGACACAATGAGTAAAAAAAGGCACAAAAAAAATTATATCTCACAATCTAAATCGAATTTCAAAAAGTAATTCCGAGCTTTTATTACCCTAGCCGTTCTCACTAAGAAAAAAAAATAAACGAAAAATAAAAAAATAAAAATGAATTTTTTTTTATTGTGTTATTTATGAAAGACACAATGACGTCATTGTGTCATTATGAAAGACACAATGACGTCATTGTGTCATTATGAAAGACACAATGACGTCATTGTGTCATAAAAGACATAATGAAATTTTTTTTATTTTTTTTCTGAAAGATGACGACGAGAGGAACAGAGACTCCGAAGTACTTTTTTGAAATTCGATTTAGATTGTGAGATATAATTTTTTATGACTTTTTTAGACTAATTGTGTCTTCTTATAATTTGTAGTAAAAATGCATTTTGTACAATAACCTCACCTTATATATATATATATTAAGTTCTAAAATCCATACATGACTATATTCATATATGAATATGAATTTACTTAAGTCTATATTTTAAAGAAAGTATAAATACCGACGTGTTGATGACTACTTGCATGAATACACCAAGTTATAAAAATTATACACGACTACATATTAACATGTGAAAAATATATCTAATAAATCAATTTAATTTATCAAACAAATTTTAGTTTTTAGAATCTTTTATTCCTATTTTTTAATTAAGTTTTCGACTCTACTATTTACATGCTTCATGGACCACGTTTGTCTTCATTTTGAGAGATACATTAGAGGTAGAAGTGATGTACGTGAGTTTTATCCATTCTCATGTAGTGGTCCGGTTAAATGGATCAAATGTGTCATGTAACATGGGTGTAAGTGTGCAACCCATACTCTCTTCATCATCCTATTGGTTAACATGATATTATAAGTGTTTGGTGCATATCCTTACTTATCCAAGTGTATGATACTATCTAAACGTGCGATAGCATTCGTTGGTGGGTCAATCACTTCTTTTATCGGGTTACTTTTCAAATATATATGGTAATTTGTGGTTACTCTGTGTATAACACATAAAACAAGTATGATACAACATCCGCGCCATTTAACCTTGATGACCAACACTTCAGTCCGCCCTGTCTTATTCATTATTTAATAAAACAAATAACAATTCCTGACACGATAAAAAATGAAAGGAATAGTAATTTGCGTTGGTTTTAAACGTAGTCGCATTCAAGTTGGGTTGCAAATAAATGGTCGACCAACAAGATGTATAAAACTAGATTTAAATTAATAAAATATATAATTTATAAGTTGAACTATTTATGGTTTATTTAACATGATTACAACTTTATTGAAACATATCAGCCTATTTATGACATTAATTGCACCCTGATAAGACAACCTGTTTACAAACACATCCCGTTTTGGTCTAACGACCCATTCAGATAAACATGTTACATGGTCGTGACAGTGTTAAGTATGTTCGGGTTAGAGTTTGTTATCTTTGTCATGAATAAATATATGGGTCGTATTCTTACTCGTTAATTTCAACCTGAAAACCATACCATGCACTATTTTGGTTGACAGTTTGCGGCCCCTAAGTCGTTGCCTCTTTCCCGTGGCATCAGATCCTCCAATCAAGGCAAGGATGATAATTTCAATTGTAAAGTGATTTGGGATATATATTTTTTTAAAATGACCAACTTAAAAACGCACCAAACCTACTCCTAAATCTACACTTTCTTACCATCGACATAAATACGCTTTAAATGATTTTGTATATTTAATTGATTAACCAAATTAATATAAGTTTTGTATAAATTACTGGACTCCAGGAGTCCAGGCCTCAAGGGTCATCCTAACTTAGTGCTTCATGGGCTTATTTTAAACTAATATGGGTCTAATGAAACGCTTCCAAAATTAGTATTTCATGGGCTTGTTTAAACTATAAGGACTTAATGAAACATTTTTAAATTCAGTAGTTTGTAAAGGGACACAAGGCGGGTTAGACCAATATATGGTTCACAACCGGGCCAATTCCAGGTCAACAAAGTCAAAACTGGTTTCACGGAGAAACCAGTTTGATTAGGAACTGGTTTGAGGATGAACAACAGTATTATGATTGACATTGGATCAGACGAGTTTGATAGAAATCGGAAAAGACAACGAAAAGTAAAGCTACAACAACATCACCATGCTATCCGTTGGGCATCAGTTCATCATTGTGGATATAGATACACCACCATAATATCAAACCAGAATCCTTGATTATTGCTCAGTTGGCACTCGAGTTTAGCTAGGATCAAGCCGGTCCTGAGGAGGGGCGAGATGGACTCCCGTCCAATGTCCACTAACTCAGAGGACACAAATTTTTAAAATTACTTTTTATATTATATATATATATATATATCTTTTATATAGAAATACTTATAAAATATAACACAATAAAAGACTTAACCCAATTGCGTTTTAAACAAGATATAAGTTTTTGGGCCCATATGCCTAACCTAATTACTCAATAAGAAGCCCTTTATTAAAAAACAAAATACCTAAATCTCATGGGCTATACTCTGTTATTACTTGTTTTATTACTTAGATAATCATTTGAGCAGTCCAAAAATGAAGAAATAAATAAAATTAAATATCGATTACAAAGAAACAAAACATATATTTTTATACAAAGCTACTGTGACATGCTTTGTGCGAGGACGATTGCCGATTTATTTTTTATATGTGCCTTTGTGGAATTGTGAAACCAATCACTCAAGCAATCAAGGATTCAAGGTAACTGAATAATTGTCCATTCTTAGTTGTTTTTAATTTTAAGTTTGTTTTGTATACTAGGGTCTCTAGGGTTTTTATAATCACAAAAGCAATCACGCATTATTTCTCAAATGCAACCATTGCATAAGAATATTGTTGACTATTCTAGTGATGGTGACATCTGCAGAAAGGAGTTTGTCACAGTTGAAGTTATTGAAATCTTATTTATGAACCATGATGTCCCTAGAAACACTTAACGGATTGGCGATTATAGCTATCGAAAATGAAATATTAGAGACTATAAACTATGAAGATGTGATAAACTAATTTGTTATCAAGAATACTAGGAGAGCTTCACGAGTTATCGATTAACTATTACGGTATATCTTTGTAATACTATGATTTTGCTATGTTTATTGCTAAAATGTTTGTTTTCCTTTAAAAAAGTTAGTTTATATAATTTAAGTCATTACGGCACAAGGCCTTTCTTTCGACTCGTGCAGGGCACTAAAATTCTTAGAACTGGCCTAGCCTAAAATAACAATACTCACAAGTTGAGATTAATAATAGATTGCATACTAATTCTCCATGTTCTCGTTCATTCCTTCATGCTTTTAGGAGGAGGATGAAGAATTTATTTCCATAAGTTACTCTTTTAATATGCTCCACTTTATAAAAGCAAACACAAATTTTCCAGGTCGGACCATTTTGGTAACATAATAATAATAATACGACACAAAATGTTTTGAAATACATTTGCCGTCGCAACCGGTAAAACTAGTGATAATCTTAGTAAACAATCGACCAATGGACAGTCAATACATTTTCGAGTTTCCACCATCATTTTGGCAACATCACTTACCCTAGTCGTGTTGGTAAACCTCGTATTTTTTTAACAATAACAATGTAGTTAATGACAGACCTAGAAACTTTTAACTGCAGGGTCATAGTTATATATAAATTATAAAAAATAAAGATAATAAATTAACTAAAATTTTAAGTTAAATTAAATAAAGAAAAAAAATTTAAGCTATATAAAATTAAAAACAAAAAACAAGAAACTTTTAAGCTAAATTAAATAATAAAGTAATGTTAATAAAGATAAACTCACCTAAAAAAATTTACTTAAGTATTTCACATATTAAAAGAAAAATAAGTTTAAGTAAAGTACTGTAATATTCTATATGCAGTGATTAGATTAGTGGTAGACAATATTATATACATAGACAAAAGTTAAATTAACATAACAGTAATACCAAATATAATCAAATCTTTTTCAAGTAACTATCTGTTATCCATACTCCAATATGTGTTATACGTTTTGAGGTTTTCTTAAATAGACAATCTTGGCAAACATTTTCTTTCATTCTAATTCATGTACTTCAACTTTTGTGTTTTTTTATTAAATTCAAAATCATACAAAGACACCGTCCAATAATAATAATGATATAACTCGGAAAACCAATATGCACTCTATATTCTCAGTGAAAATTTAATGTACCCCACTGGTTCTGAAGTCATCTCTATAGATTCGGCCACTGGCTTTTAGTACAGAGAATTCATTACAAGAATCAACTAACCATCACTTCCAGTAATACTAAACATGGCTTAACTTAAAAACTATAAACGAAAGTTGGGAAAAAAACAAGAGACAATATATGAACTATAAAAGATAGAAAATGTAGGAGTCTGCACATTCTACACATGCACTCACGTAGGCTCTTCCATAAGTATCATCCTCTATAGGCCGGTTTGGCAAACTTTGCCGTCAAACTTAGAATACTATCTTTATCATCATAATATGGTCGTAAATATGAAATGTTTAAAGTAGCCGAGGTGCCATATTCTTCCGGTAAATCGACTTTTTAAGGATTATCATTAAGCTTCTCAAGTATTTCCAATGGTTAATTAGAACGGAAACTCGGCTTTGACCGAAAGGGGCTGCGTTCGGAAGTTTAAGGTGTGTGCCCACACTAAATAACTTGGTTCGAACTTGACAAACCAACGTCACCTATCCACCAACTTCTTGTCGTTATTGTTCATCGTTTCTATACGGTCCCGTACGGCGTCATGTAATTATTTGATGGCATGTGCTTTGTCGACTGCTTCTTGACTGAAACGGTTTGACGTATCGATTACAACAAGATCAATAAAAGCTGTAGGATTGTGGCCGTAAATAACTTCATAGGGGCTGAGTTTGGTTATGGATTGGGGATTCTGATTATAAGGAAATTCAACTTGAGGTAGCACATCTTCCTATTTATAGAAAATTTGATGTTAATCATCGAGCTGAATTGAGAGTCACGAATCGTTATCATATTGAAATTATTTGGAGTTCACATCAAATTTTCAATCGGATAAAACTTAATTACAAAAACTTAGTATGATATCGATGTGAGAATTCGTGAACCAGAGAACAAACGATGAACATGACCAAATTCACTCAAAATCGAATTTTGCAGGGATTCGGCTCTGCCCCTTAGACCCTGCTACCAGAGGCGTTTCCCCTGGACCTCCGCCAAGGGTTATTGCCCCTTTGGAACCTCCATTAGTTAGGGGCTTCGCCCCTAAGCAGGTTTTCAATATCAAAAATCATAATAAATTCAAACAAGCGTGCACTCCGCACCTCACGACTTGTTTGATGGATATTATGATCATATTGATCATTAGTCAATCCAATTACAGTAAATTATCTAACATTCCTTCCCTATTTAAGTGTAATCCTTGATTAACTGAAACAAACTCACACAAATTATAAACTTATCCATAAATTAATTATCGTGACTATTGAATTTCATCTTAGTATATTATATATTTAAATATTCGAATATCAGGGTGTCACTATGGATTGAACCCTTGCTATTCATAGTAAATACATGAAGATAATATACACAGTTTACATACTTATATGTTCTTACTTGACACTATACTTTACTAGTCTTGTGTCCTTATCCATCACAAGCATATCAAAGTCAAGTCCAAGCTTCTTGAAGCAGCTAAACTTCATGCTTATATAGGTAGCTCTTTTCCTCTTACACCTGCATATGCAATTTTCCAAAAGAAATATTAAGAAGTTAGATTTCAACCTCCTCAACTTATAAGTCTAAACACATACCTTGGGATGAAGCTACTAATGTGTTTTGATCTCTAGATGTTCAACTTTCCATATTTAATTCAGCATCTAGTTCTATACTAGATGCGAATTGGGTATCTTAACATAAGAGATTTTAGATGGACTTCAATCCTATCCCCAAAGCTGACTTATGCATAACATCTCTATTTAACCCTTTGGTTAGATGATCAACTAAATTACATAGAGTTCTTACAAAGTCCACTAATATGACACCATGCACGATGAGCTTACAAATCATGCTATGTCTAACATCTAAGTGTCTAGACATGCCATTATACACTTGAATATAAGCCTTATTCAATGTTGCTTCACTATCACATCTGATAGATATAGGCGATATCAATTTAAGACACAATGGAATTTCATAAATCAAATTTCTTAGCCACTCAGCTTCTTTACCGGCTGTTGTTAATGCCAAAAGCTCAGATTCCATTGTTATGTTATTAATTTAAGTTTGTTATTTTGATGCGCAGGAGATGGAACCTCCCCCAAGTAATCTAACTTGCATATGAATAACCTTCAATAATAGAAGAAAATCTAGAATATGTTAAACTATAATTTATGGTTCCTTTCAAGTACTTAAATACTCAATTAATAGCTTGTAAGTAATGTGAACTAGGATTACTAGTAAATCTACTAAGTTTTCTAATAGCATAGGGTATATCAGGCCTAGTGCTAATCATAGCATACATGAAACTTTCAATAGTTTTTAAGTATTCAAGTTGAGATATTGTAATACCTTTATTAGCTAGAAGCTTAATATTAGGATCTATAGGAGTACTCACCAGAGAACAATCTTTCAAGTTTAATTTCTTCAAGATCTTCTCAAAATATTGAGATTGAGATATTGAAGTATCATTGTTCCCATGTTTGATCTTTATACCAAGGATCACTTCAGCCTCCCCCATATCTTTCATAGCAAACTTAGATTACAAAAATTTCTTAGTTTTATCAACTTGACTTTGGTCAGTACCAAAGATTAATATGTCATCTACATGTAAGCAAATTATAAGTCTTCTACCAGAAGTATCAAACTTGTTATATACACACTTGTCTGGTTGGTTTAGAACAAAACCATTATACAACAAAACATCATCAAATTTTTGATGCCAATATTTTGGTGCTTGCTTCAGACCATATAAAGATTTTATCAACTTACAAACTGTATTCTCACTACCAGGCACAACAAAGCCTTCAGGTTGTATCCTATAAATCTCCTCATCCAATTCATCAATTAAAAATACAGTTTTCACATCCATTTGGTGAATCACAAGATTGTGTATAATTACAAGTTCTAGTAACAATCTAATAGTAGAAGTTCTAGCAACAACAACATAAGTATCAAATTAATCAATACCTTCTTTCTGTCTAAAATCTTGGATAACTAATATAGCTTTAAAATTATCTATGCTACCATCCACCTTCATTTTCATTTTAAAAGTTCATTTACACCCCAATGGTTTTCATCCAGGAGATAAATCAGCCAACTTCCAAGTATTATTTTGCATAATGGAATCCATCTAATCTTGGATTGCTACTTTCCAAAATGTAACATCCCTAGAAGCCATAACTTCAATATAAGTCTTTGGATCATCCTTAATATTAAAACAATATTGATATTGAGATCCAATCTAATACCTTGATCCTTTAACTAAATAATGTTGAAAATCATCACCAACAGGTTTAGCTTGTCTTGCTTTTGTACTTTTTCTGGGTTCAATACAAGTGTAAGGTACATCTTCAGTATTAACCGAATTACTAACAAATGTGTTATTAGTTTGATAAACCTTCAAACTAAGAGTCACGTCCTTTGGTATATGCATAAAAGTAAATCTTTCTTCATCAAAGATTACATCTCTTGACTCTATAACTTAGTTTACAGATACATACTCATTGGATTCTAAAACAAAGAACCTATAAGCCTTGTAATGCTGAGCATATCCAGTAAATATGCAATCTATACCTCTTTCATCCAAAGTTTTCCTTTTGGGTCCGGTAAGCCTCATAACAGTTCTACATCCTCAAACTTTAAGATAACTTAAGTTTGGCGGCTTTTTGTATCAAAGTTCGTATGGGGTAGTTTTATTTCTTTTATTAGAAATTCTATTCAGCAGATAACAGGCTGTTAACATCACCTCACCCTAAAATCCTTCACTCAAACCTAAACAGGATAACATAGAATTAACCATTTCTTTTAAAGTCCTATTCTTTTTTTTCTGCTACATCATTTTGTTATGGTGTATAAGGAGTTATAGTTTGATGTATTATACCAGGAGATTGGAAATACACCGGATCATAATACTCACCTCCTCTGTCTGTACCAAGAGTTTTAATCAACCTATTTTGATGAAGCTCTTCTCTTGTTTATAAATTTTAAATTTATCAAGAGCTTCATCCTTTGCATTCATTACATAAACATAACAATATCTGGAAGCATCATCAATAAATGTAATAACATATGTTTTATTACCTAGTGATGGTGTAGCATGTAAGTCACATAAATCATTATGTATGATATCTAAAACTTTATTTTTCCTATTAACATCTTTAAAAGTTTGTCTAGTTATCTTAGCCAACATACATGTCGTGCATTTTCCATTGTTCATGTCAAAAGCAGGGATTAACCTCATTTTAGACATATCTTTTAACATTTTATAATAAACATGTCCTAGTGTAGCATGTCATAATTTTGATTTGTTCATATTATTGCTAGAACTAGTTGAAGCCATACAAACAGATTCAATACCAAAATAAATATCCAAATTTAACTTAAACATATCATTACATAGATAACCAAATCAAACAAAAGTACCATGTCTTGACAAGATATACTTGTCACTTTCCAACACTTGTTTATAACCACAATTATTTAAGAATACTAGATAACAGATTCTCTTGAATCACGGGTACATAGTACACTTTATTTAATAATAAATATTTTCCAGAAGTAAACACAAGCTTCATATTTTCTAGTCATTTGATTGATTCAGTTGTAAAATTGCACATCTATAGTATTGATCTATCTTTAATTGGTTGAAATTTTTTGAACCAACTAAGATCTTTAAATACATGACTTGTTGCTCCCAAATTAACCCACCAAACAACATCATCATCTTGCTCATAAAATACATTAGAAATTAGTGATACATAGTTCTCTCCCGAATTATAATTTGGAACTAAAATATGACCTTCTTGCTTTCCCGGATCCTTAGATCCACTTGGACCAACATCATTTTTGCTTTTACCAACCCAAAAATCCTTCTTCTAATGTCCAGGTTTGCCACACTTTCAACATGCTAACTTTGGATTCTTTTTGATACCTTTGTTGTTGTTGTTACCTTTGAACTTTTATTTTCCTTTAAACTTGTTGCATTCTTGGATGATTCACCTTGTTCCTCCACCATGTTCACTTGTGAAGGTCCAATCATGTTTTTATCCTTAACTTTGTCACTCTCTTAAGCCCTTAGAGACTCTTCAATGCTGAAGTGACTACAAAGGTAGACCAAACTCAATTCCTCCTTCTTATGATTCAAAATATGTTTGAAATCTTTCCAAGAAGGAGTTAGTTTTTCAATGATACTAGAAACTGAGATGGATTCATCCATCTTCATATCATGTTGACAAACTGTTCTAGATTCCTTAATAGTTCATTGCACTATTCCATGATAGGCATTGAATCCTCCATCTTGTAATTTATAAATTACTCACCAGAAATTTCTTACTAGAAGAATCTTCTATCATATATTTGGATTCAAAGGAATCCCACAGTTCTTTTACAGATTCAACATTTTGATAGACAACAAATAAGGAATCAGACATACCATTTAAGATACAACCATGAAAGATGTACGTGACACCCTACATAAATCCCACATCGGCCGTGGACAAGAGAGATTCCTGATTCATAAGGAATGTCTGGTCTCTAATATCACCAAGGCGTTTTGGGTATATGGGCTGTGGATGAGAGGAGAACCCCACAGTTAAACGTGCTCAGGTGGCAGCAATCCAGGGATGGGAGACCTCCCTGGAAAGTTTTCACCTGGGCAACCAAAAGCAAATCTGTGAGCTTCGCTTGGGCAAAGCACACAATATTGGTAGTGTGAGAGACCGGGTGTTACAGAATGGTATCAAAGCCACTCCTATGCCGTTCGGGATGTGGGACATACCTCACCAAGGATGGTGACTTCTCGGTCTCATCGAGGATGATGAGTCCAAAGGGGAGGTGATTGTGACACCCTACATAAATCTCACATCAGCCGTGGACAGGAGAGATTCCTGGCTCATAAGGAATGTCTGGTCTCTAATATCACCAACGCGTTATGGGCGTATTGGCTGTGGATGATAGAAGAACTCCACAGTTAAGCGTGCTCAGGTGGCAGCAATCCAAGGATGGGTGACCTCCCTAGGAAGTTTTCACCTAGGAAACCAAAATCAAATCCGTGAGCTTCGCGTGGGCAAAGCGGACAATATTGGTGATGTGAGAGACCAGGTGTTACAATGTAGTCATCGTTCTCCCACTTGCATCACCTACTTGTCTGTTCCAGATTCTCGTTTTACATCAATTTTGGCTGGGGGGGGGGGAATCAGAATGCATACAACCTTTAGAGTGGTCAATAGAAAATACATCTTCTTCTTCCATCTTCTAAATTCCTTTATGATGTGATCCAAATTATACATATAAAACATATCAATTGCACATCAAATATTTCCAAAACTTTTAGTGAAAATGATGAATTGATATCTAAATCGTTTAAATTGTGTATTCAGGTTTGGAAAAAGACCAAGATGAATAAAATGAGCTTAAAGAAGAAAAAATCAAGGAAAACAAGCTCCATAATGCAAAGGGCAAGAGAATTAAAGAGTTTGACCACTGTTTAAATCACTCAAAATGACAAGATCATATGACTTGAAGCCAATCATAGATAAGTCATATTATTTTTGCATAATTTGCAACAAAAAATGAATGGTGGAGGTGGAATCGACAACAACGGAGATGATGACGATGACGACGATGATGATGATGATAATGGTCGTAATGAATACAATATTGGATGAAATGATAAAAGGAAGGATGATAAGGTAGATAAAGATGATGATGATGATGATATTATAGACAAAATTAATGATCGAGTTCTTACTTTATTTCAAATAATCTTCATGTCGATCGTGAAGCAGGTCCATCTACAAGTTAGATAGACTTCGATTTCGAAGAAGATATAGGAGGAAACATTGATAATATTCTCGAAATTGAACATACTAAATCATTAATGCCCAAGAATAGGAGGAGATTCTAAATAAGAAGATGTTTGCAGGTAGTGGTGACTTCCAATCTGAGATGAACTTTTAAATACTCTTTGATAGCATCATCCTAGAGGAAGATTGTAGAGACTTATTTGATGAGACTGACTTATCAAACAAGTTTGGTTGTTTTGATGGTTGAGAGTGCTATAAGTACTCAGATTGAATTCATGGCTGAATACTTATGTGGGCCGAGTACTAGCCAAATACTTTGCTCGGTTGAATGATCTCGACTAGGCTGAATGATCTCGGTTGAGCTTTTTAGTCTTAGTTAGGATTTCTTTTGTGTATGTATATATACTTGATGTATAGGTACGTATACAAGTTAATTATTTAGTCATATAGTGGAAGCTTTGCTAGTTTCACAATGAGATCATCTATGTAACTAAAGCATAAGCTTGATAGTAATACAAAGCGTATATTTAAAGTGATATCTTGTTTTTATCTTTGTATCTTTATTCTCGAATCATCACGTAAACTAGATTCCAAGTACTCTATTTGTTCGTGTTAATATTGATCATGTTAGCAGATCCATTCAAGTACAGGCCTTTACAACAAGTATTCATAGTTGCTTCAAATGTACTTCTTGTACGCATTCTAATCTCCAAAAGATCAATAATATTTTCAATTAGATGAGACTTGTGGATCTAATTTAAGGAATTACATCTATTTCTAGATTATTAATCAAGATGGTAATATTAGAATGTCAGGTTCGTCCACTGGTTTAGGAACTTTCTTGAAAGTGATTGTTACATGTGTAATGCTAGCATGACAATGTGTAATAATGATGCACATACACAGTCTCCTCAGGATCGTCCAGCCACGTTTCCTAGTATGTATACATTTATTAGGACATTATTTACAACAAAAAATTTTCCCTTTCATCGACTGAAGCATCTGTTGGAAATCCGTTAGTGATGGGTTTCCGATGGTGTCTTTCGGATACATGTCGATAAACTTGTGATGGGTTTCCCTTTTGTTGGTGTCCCTTTCATTGGTGAAGCTCTGAAAATGCCCATGGTAATTCATTTCTTATGGATACATGTCGATAAACTTGTGATGGATTAGCGATGATAACTTTTCAGATGCACCTCCATTGCTGATTGTACTATATTAATTAAAAAATAAAATTTTATGATATCATTTCTTGTAGAGGTGTGCCTTAATTGCGAAGGTGTTACTCTGGTTGTAAAGTAATATTTGAGAAAATATTTCTAAGGGTCATGAGTTGTGGAGACTTTGTTTAGTTACTAAGGCCTTAGGTCACTTGTAGAGGCATTAGTAACTAGGGAAAGCTTAAGGCCCTTGTGAAGGCTTAAGGCACTTGCAAAGGTAACTATTATGGAATTTTGATCAAGGGTGTACAAATGTAGTTGAGATGCCAATGTCATATCTTGCTTGGGAAGGTATAAGGCAGTTGCTTAGGTTCTATGAACATGAGCATTCATATCACGTTCCTTAAATTTTTGTGAGTGTATTACCTAATACTGTATGAAATGATTTTGAGTGGTTATGAATAAATGAGAGGGAAAATGTGATTGTTCATATGTATATATAGTAATTGGTAATACGTTATTCAAACCCTATAAATATTTTAATATATTTAAAAGTGGTTATGAATGGATGAGATGGAGAAAAAGTAATGATAAAAATATAAAAAGGTATTATTTAATTGAAAAAGAGAGAGAAATAGATTTTTTTAACATAATTATAAGAATGAGAATAATAAATGAGATTGTAAGAGCATCTGAAGATTATGAGACTGATGCAACCAATAAGCCAGAACAACCAAGTCTTTCATGCATGCACTAAGGAACATAGATGAACTAGCTTTGGAAGTCTTACACTCTCAAATATGTCTAAGTGTAAGATCTTCCAAAGCTAACAGTTTAGAAGGAGTTACTTCAAAAGTTTCACACTCAAACAGAAAAATATTCTAAGTGTGAAATCTTCTGAAGCCAAAGACCAGCATCTTCCGAAGTCAAAGATGAAATCTTTCGAAGCTTCAGAGACAAAGTCTTCCGAAGCTATGAAGACTGATTTCTTTAGAGGACAGAGAAAATATGCTTTCTCTGAATCAACTTTTGATAAAGCTGACACACTTTCCGCTGCCTGCTCTGGTGGTTCACCTACTTTACACAAGTTGGTGAAACTTCCATGCTTTATCAAAAAGTAGGAATGGTCTTTGTCTGTAACTTACCTTACTTGTTCCTGTAGACTTTTTGTATTAGGAAAAGTTAGTGAGCTATGGCATGTCATAGTCACTAGTCAAAAGGTAATCTGCCTTTTGACTTTAGATTGATCTTGTTGTCTAGATTAGTCAAATCCCAACTGTCTTTACATGTAAGTGACTATTGTAGGTTGTAGTATAAAAGTGTCTTAGGTCCTTGTAATTTCTTTATGCTTTGTAACACTTGTAAAAGAACATGAAATCAATATATAACATCTTTGAAAACCAATCTTGTGTTCTTGTGTTGTTCTTAGTTCTGTCTCTTTAATTTACTTGTGTTCTTAGTATCATCTGTTTTATTTTACCAGTTCCTTATTTGAATTGTTAAGTGATCTAAGACCTCTCCTCAGTGTGAAACTAAGTGTTAAGTACCCTTACCTGATCCTGCATTTGGTATCAGAGCATTCCAGGCTCTTGATTGTAAGATCTCACCATCTTTAATCCTCTTAGCTTCACACATCACTTAACTCTTCAAATGGCAGCTATCTCTAAGGCTGATATGGAAACTGAAACTATGACAAAGTCCCCACTGATCACTCCTGAGGATTTTGACACTTGGTGCCAAAGAATGGAAGGCTTCATCAAGTCTCAAGATTCCAGGATGTGGGAGTCTGTTGTCAATGGACCTGATGTACCATGCACCTCTTCAGCTGCTGCTGGTGGTGGCATGATACCAAAGGAGAGGGCTGACTTTTATGATGAAGACTAGAAAAGGATTGATATTGATCAGAAAGTCATCACAGCCCTCCAAACTGCTCTTCCAAACTCCATCTATAGAGGTTTCAAGAAGTGCAAGACCGCTAAACAGCTATGGGATGCACTGAAAATGTTGTATGAGGGGTCCAATGAAGCCAAGGAAAACAAGAAGGACCTCCTAAAGCAGCTATTTGAAAACTTCACCTTCAAGACAGATGAACCATGACTCAATAATACTTCAGGTATGTTGAGATTGTGGATACTGTGGATACTCTGGCTGATGTTGGAGTAACTATTGAGAACAGGGATATTGTTAGGACGTTCATATCCTCTCTTCCCAGACAATGGACACACTACTGTGTGGTCATTAAGAGAACTGAAAACCTCAAGACCCTTACTCTCACTGAGTTGTATGGGATACTCAGTGGATACCAGATGGAGATGAACATGCAAAATTCATCTGGTAACTCCAATACTCACCAAAGTTCAGCCCTTCATGTGGGTGAAAGGGATAGCAGAGAACCACAACATCATCTTATCTGCTACCCTGAAACTTCACAAAAGGGTCCTTTCATCACCTTCCTAGAGACACCTAGAGAGACCTACATCCATGGAAGTCCCTTCCAAGAGACAAGTTCCTCTCATGCCTTTGTCTCTACTGATGAAAGTTCAGGAAAATTTCTCTTCCCTCTTGAAGACCTGGACGGTATCCATCTAGATGATCTGGAATATATGGAGATAGTCCAGCAGATGGCTCTTCTCACTCACAGAGCCCAGAAGTTCTATAAGAGAACTGGGAGAAGGTTTCCTAGCGATGCAGCTAGTGGCAAGTTTGGGCTGGACAAAAGCAAAGTAAAGTGTTATAACTGTAACCAGATAGGACACTTTTCCAGAGAATGCAAGGCACCTAAGTCAAATGGTGGCCAAACATCATCCAGGCCAAACTACACTGAAGGAGAGCACTAGAATGAGAAGCCAAGACAGCAAGCTGCAGTTGCTATTGAAGAATGAGGCTTTGACTGGAGCTTCCAAGCTGAAGATGCTTCTCCAAATCAAGCACTCATGGCTGACCATGATGAAGCCAAGGTATTAGAATATCTTTGCTCTCCTGAATTTATTGCTAAAGTAAACAGATACAGGTCCTACAACTTAGAAATGAGATCTGATATTAAGTCTTTAAACATTTTAAGAGCTGATTTTAAGAGAGCTGAAAATGATTATAAGCTTAAAATAGAAGATCTAGAGAAAACAATTTCAACACTTAAACATGAGCAAACAAACTACAAGACTCAAATAAAGATATTGTTACTAAGTTGACAGAATGCCAGGCTGAGCTTGTGATCAGCAAAGCTAGGGCAGAAAAATGTGTTCTTGAAGAAGAGACCTTTAAGAACATAATATCCTCATCTCTGCATGCAAAAGTTTGTTATCAGAATAAGAAGGGACTGGGATCTTGTGAGATAGCTCCTCCAACACCTTACTATCAGTAACATCTCCAAGGTGTGGAACTGGTCAAGATGAGCTGCCCTATCCTAGTGTTGAAGATGATGAAGAGGAGATAGTGAGGATGACTCTGAAATGAGTGAAGAGAGTCAATCCAAAAAGGGTTACCATGCTCCTGAGGAGAGTAAGAAGGCTAGTATGACCAAGACAAAGAGAAGAATTTGATCAGAAGAGCAAAGAGAAGATCAAAGAAGGCTCAAGAGATCAAGGCCACTTTTGACTCCAAGCAGAAACAAGTGTTCATATCTGCAGGGTTTGAAGTGGTAAAGGCTGAGGAATCAACTACAAACTCTAGTACCAGGAGTTTTAGTACAGTTCCAACTCATTCCAGCAAGAGAAGGCTGAATTGCTGTGTACCACTGCTACACAGTCTGAACCATCCTCCTCCAAGAGCAATTCTCTCCCTAAGAAATTGCTGCATCATCTGTGAAGAAGAAGCTGGAGAAAGAAAGTGTTCAAGTTTAGTCTTGCTCTCAAAAGAAGACTCCCAGAAAGAAGCAAATGGACTGCATCATGTGTGGTAGTACTTCTCATCTGGCTAAGGATTGCATCTACAATCCTAAAAGTATTATCCACATGGTCAAAAAGATGACTTCTGGGAAGAAGAAGGAAAAGAAAGCTTTGAAAGGAAAATCTTTTCCTTCGGAAGCTCCAAAATGAATAAGAAGGCAAGTGAAAAATTACCTTCGGAAGAAAATTGGTCTCGGAAGAAAGGAATGCTTCGAAGTACTGAAGCTTGCTGCAGTGAAAGCAAGATCTTATAAAGGTCCAGTCTCCAAATCTTCCGAAGCTGCAAAAGCTTCCGAAGTTTGAAGGTCAAGCCAAATTTTTCAAAGGTGGTGTGTAAGATGAAGGAAGACCGTGTGACTGAATATTCTTCATCAGCAACAGCAAATGATCCTCAGAGCCTGAACATAGGATCACTTACTGTTTCATTGCCTTCAACTCATTTTAACAAGCCCAAGACTAATAAGGCTTGGGTTTCCAAATGTAACTAAATCATCTCTTTTGTGCAGGTGGATCATTGATAGTGGCTGCCCCAGGCACATGACAGGCAATGAGTCCTTACTTCAAAACTTTGAAAGATTTGATGGAGGACCAGTTGCTTTTGGAGGAGATGCAGGATGTTAAATTACTAGCAGGGGCAAGGTTACAAATGGTAAGCTCAGCATTAAGAAGGCAAACTTTGTCAAGGAGCTTGGATACAATCTTCTGAGTGTGTCCCAATTTTGTGAACAAAAACATCACATGCTCTTTACTAAGCATGAGTGCATTGTTCTCAAGCCCGGGGGTTGATATTCTCAAGTGCATATTCTGCTCAGAGCCCCCAGGAGAGGGAACATGCACAAGATGGATCTACAGGAAACATCTCCCTCTGGAGAAGTTTCTTGCTTTCTGTCTAAAGCAAATAGTGACTAGTCTTTCCTTGGCATAAAAGAATGTGCAATGTAAACATTAAAAACATGAATAAATTAATTGAGAATGAGTTGGTAACTGGAATACCAAAGAAAGAGTTTACAAGTGATGACCACTGTGTTGCATGCCTGAAAGGGAAGTAACACAAAGTCTCACAAGCCAAAGGAAAAACTCTATCACTACTCCCCTACACTTGTTACATATGGATCTGTTTGGCCCCACCAGTGTAATGAGTCTAGGAAGGACCTCTTACTGTTTAGTGATCACAGATGACTTCACAAGATTTACTTGGGTGTTTTCCTTAGAACTAACGATGAAACCCCTGAAATCTTAAAGAACTTCATTTTGAAAATTAAGAATCAATCTGATCACAAGGTTAAGATCATAAGATGTGATCAAGGAACTGAATTTAAAAACCAAATCCTTGATTCATTTTGTGATGAAAAAGGTATTTCAAGACAATATAGTGCTCCCAAGACTCCTCAGCAAATGGTGTTGCTGAGAGGAGAAACAGGACACTTATTGAAGCTGCTAGAACCATGTTGTTTGACTCTAAACTGCCTATCACCTTCTGGGCAGAGGCTGTCAACACAGCCTGCTATGTGCAGAATAGAGTTTTAGTGGTTAAGACACATGGTAAGACTCCTTATGAACTGTGGCACAAAAGGAGACCATTCATTGGTTTTCTCAGAACATTTGGATGTCCTTGCACCATCTTGAATACCAAAGATCAAATAGCCAAGTTTGCTGAGAAATCAGATGATGGACACTTTGTTGGATACTCCTCTCAAGCTAAGGCTTATAGAGTATACAATCTCAGAACTAGAATCATTGAGGAGTCAACCAATGTGACTTTCAATGAACACACACACTGTGTGAAAGGTTCTGGTCCGGATTGGCTGTTTGATCTTGATTTAGTTACCAATTGTTTAACAAGTCTTATAAGAATGTTTCAGGATCTACGGATAACAAATCAACAGAAGATCCTGATCCAAGATTTGAGTTGAGAAGACCAACCAAGAAGACTACTACTTCAGCTCCAGTGTGATAACCCTGTAATGAGGCTCCTATCTGTTGGGTTTTCACAAGTTAAATAAATCTATTTTATCTTATAAAATAGAAGAACGCAGCGGAATATATAATTTTAAACTTTTACAGTGAGCTAATATATATATATAAAACATTTTTATATAAAATCAGTCAAAACCCAATGTCCGATATATGAAATCATGCTTACAAACAACCATCGAAGGTACAAAGAACTACCTCAATAATGAGGTCGGCAGGAGGTGAACGAGAATGGCACTCCTAAAGCAATAGCCTCAAGCTGGTCTACCCACGAGCCACCAATAGAATACCGGTTGCTAGGATTTTTCACTTATACAACTCCCTTTTCCTTTCTCTAGACTGATCGAGAGAAAAGCGGTGCTTACACTTTCGTGTTCTCCAGTTATCTCACTTGAGAGAGATCTGCAAGCAATCTTATATTGCATGTCCTTGGAAACATAAAGTTCAGGAGAGAGAAAAAGTGGGTGGGGCCCAGCCCCTTAACCCATCCGCATTTCTCAGAACAACATCCGCATTAGTTAATGCGGATGAAGTTGTTCTCATGCATTTGTAAGGCGGGTGAAGTAATTCTCCGCATTTGCAAATGGTCATCTCATTAGTAAATACGGATGTGTTTCCATCAGCATTTCCAGAAATGCTCATCCGCATTTGTTCCAAAACAATGCGGATAGGATTGTTCATCGCATTTGTAAATGCGGATGAGTAAACATCATCAGCATTTGTTCAACCACATTAAATGCGGCTGTGTAAAAGGAATGCGGATGAATTAATATTCCTCTCTCTCTTTGAAAAAATTATCCATATAATTATATACTGCACAAAGTGTGAATTTATTTAAAAACCCAATTTCCAAATATCTAAGTGTTAATATTTATTTATATGATCACATCATAAAACAATATATCTTTGGTGTTTGTCTAGCTCGTTATTGGGTATGACCGACTTTGATCATGACATACTAGCCACATCAATTCAATATGTATTTTGGGCAGATCATTTCCATCAATCTCCCACTTGCACAAGATAAATAGAGGATTTATGCAAGTAGCAAATACCGCCTACCAACGGTTTTACTACCCCTAATATGCATGACTAATGCCATTCAATAACATTATTCTTTACTTGAACTGATTTAGGTGAATCCAATCATATATCCTTTTGTTTCAGATGTCATGTTAAATCTAGGGACATAGAACGATCATTCTATTGATTTAACTTTATCAGCCCTTAGACATCATACTCTCAACGAATAAGAGGAACAAATCCCATCTTGACTACATACGTTTATCACAATCACCTTGTATCACACCTGAACATAGCCTTTGTGTATTGTCCATTATTTCAAAACATGATAACTAAGCAAGGTATAATATTTGTGAATATCAACCCAATATGTATCTCAGGTCAGAGGACACCATGATATTCGCCTTTACTCAAATTTACTCATGATCATTATAACATTCCATGCAGTAACATTTGAGAGCGGTCAGTCCAATATTTGGATCCCACAAATATCTATGAACCTTGGTAGCAACCTTTTGCTCTATATTCATACCTTATGAATATCTACCATCCATGTTCATAATAGTCTTATATTCATATTTTTTCCCACAAATATAACCGACTACGGACATTTAGAATAATAAACACATTCATGGATGTAAACAGCTAAATGGAACATAACTCAACTCAATTGTCATAATTATACAAAGAGTTAGTATTCCCTATCGTTCCAAAGTTAAAAATACAAAATAGATCAATCCAATCACTAGAATATCGAAGTCCTAAGGCACAAGTATGACTCTCATGCTTGCCCTTTCAAGGAGCTTCGTGAGTGGATCCGCAATATTTTGATCTGTGTGAACTTGCTAATACATATCTTTCCCTTTTCAACTTCATCCTTATGTAGTTGAACCTCTGCTAAATGTGCCTTGTCTTTTGATGTGCACCGTTTTCTTGATTTGAGCAATCGCACCCCGTTTCACAAAAGATCTCTAGGGGTCTTGAATGGTAAAGACTACCCCTAGATCGGCAATGAATTTCTTTAACCATGCAGCCTCTTGAGCTGCCAATGAAGTGGCGATGTATTCGATTCTGTAGTGGACAATGCTACCACATCCTGCTTCAACTCTTCAGGACACTCCCCCCTCCATTCAAATGAAGACATACCCCGATTGTGATCTAGAATCATCTCGATCAGTCTGGAAGCTCGCATCCGTGTAACCTTTTACAACTGGCTCCTCCTCACCGATCCATATATTAGAAACATATCCTTAGTCCTCCTAAGGTATTTCAATATACTTTTAACAGCCATCCAGTGGCTATTACCTGGATTCTGTTGATAGCTACTTGTCATGCTTATGCACATGACACGTCCGGTCTAGTGCATATCATTGCATACATGAGGGTCCTATAGCAGATGCATATGGGATTTCCTTCATTCTTTCTTGCTCATTCTTTGAGTTCGGACATTGCGATGTACTCAATATTGTCCCTCTTTGAATAGGTACCATACCTTTCTTAGAGTTTTCCATCTGAACCTTTTCAAGATTTTATCAATTAGCACTTTGGTTTAAACCTATCAACTGTCTTGATCTATCCCTATAGATCTTTATTCCCAAATATAGGCGGCTTCACCAAGATCTTTTTATGGAAAAGCAACTTCAAGCCAGGCTTTAACACCTTCCATGTGTTGGAACATCATTTCCAAATAGTAGTAGTGCATCAACAACAATACTAAGAATGTGATAATGCTCCCACTAGCCTTTTTATACACACAAGCTTCATCAGCGTTCTTGATAAATCCAAATTTCTTGATCTCTTCATCAAAACATTGATTCCAACTTCTCGATGCTTTTTTCAACTCCGTAGATTGATTTCTTTAACTTGCATACTTATTAGGATGTTTTGGATCGACAAAACCATCAGGTTGACCCATATAGATAGTCTCTTCGAGATGTCCATTAGGAAAGTGGTTTTGACATCCTTTTGCACAATCTTATCGTCTAAATGCAGCTATGGCAAATAATATCCTAATTGGACTTTAGCATTGCTACAGGCGAGAATGTTCATCATAATCAACCCCTTGAGTTGATGAAACCCTTTGCTACAAGTCTTGCTTTATAAGTATCCAAGTTCTATGCTATCGATTTTCTTCTTGAAACCCCACTTACATCCAACCAGTTTGGAGTTAAGTGGTGGTTCAACATCCTTCCCATACTTGGTTGTCATGCATGGATTGCATTCACCGTTCAGGGCTTCTATCCATTGTCACAATCCAAATTGGACATGCATCATGGTATGTAGTTGGTTCATCCGAGTCAACCACATAGCCTCCATTCATGAAAAATCCATATCTTTCAGGTGGAATGCAATTCTACCAGATCTGCGAACGTTTTGTGTGTATTGATCAACCATTTGATCATATCAACAACCTCTTGTTGATCGCTAATTTCAACCACACGTGTATTGGCTTTTGGTTCTTGATCCTCATCAATTTCCACTGTTTCTATACGTCATTTCTTCCATAAGAAACTTAGTTCCCAAGAACTCAGCCTTTCGAGCAATAAATACCTTTTGCTCGGTGGATCAAGAAGTAATATCCCATCCAGTCTTTGGGATATCCAACAAATATACACTAAGTGGATCGACCTTCTAACTTGTTTTGGGGTGTTTCGCTTCACATAAGCTTCACAACCCCCATACCTTTAAATATGATAGTGATGAAACTCTCGCCATATTTCAAAAGGTGTCGTATCCACTTTCTTTGGTTGGAGCCATATTCAAATAGCGAGTCACGGAGAGCAATGCGAAACCCCAAAATGATAGAGGTAGTGAGCTTCTAGCCATCATAGATCGAACCATATCCAATAAGGTTCGGTTTCTCCTTCAGACACACCATTATGTTGCGGTGTTTCCGGGTGGATTAGTTGTGAGACAATCCACAACTCATAAGATGATCTTGAAAAGCATCACTGGGGTATCACCTCCTCTTCTGAACGAAGAACTTTGATTGTTTTATTAAGTTGATTTTCTACTTCATTCTTAAAGATTTTGAACATTTCAAAAGCTTCATGTTTGTGTGTCAACAAGTACACATAACCATAACGACTATAATCATCGATGAAGGTAATGAAGTATCTTTCACCACCATTCCTTGTCATTGTCTTAAAAGGACCACATACATCCGAATGTATGATTCCTAATAATCCTTTGCCCTTTCGTTATACCACTAAAGGGCACTTGGTCTTCTTTCCTTGTAAACAAGATTCACTCTTACTAAATGAACCATTTTCATTTGTTTTCAAAGACCATTTCTTTTGAAGTGTTTGAATCCGATTCGTGTTTATATGCCCAAGACGACAATGCCAAAGATATAAATACTTAAACCAATTTTAAGTTTCTTGGTGCTTGTTTGGTATAACGAGTTATTAAAAGATGAGTTCCATGAACCAATTTATAGATATCATTATAAGGCATAGCCTCAGA
>CM046439.1:10432094-10656736 GCA_025506505.1 Flaveria sonorensis
TAAAAATGCATTTTGTACAATAACCTCACTTATATATATATATATTAAGTTCTAAAATCCATACATGACTATATTCATATATGAATATGAATTTACTTAAGTCTATATTTTAAAGAATATAAATACCGACGTGTTGATGACTACTTGCATGAATACACCAATTATAAAAATTATACACGACTACATATTAACATGTGAAAAATATATCTAATAAATCAATTTAATTTATCAACACATTTTAGTTTTTAGAATCTTTTATTCCTATTTTTTAATTAAATTTTCGACTCTACTATTTACATGCTTCAGGACCACGTTTGTCTTCATTTTGAGAGATACATTAGAGGTAGAAGGATGTACGTGAGTTTTTCCATTCTCATGTAGTGGTCCGGTTAAATGGATCAAATGTGTCATGTAACATGGGTGTAAGTGTGCAACCCATACTCTCTTCATCTCCTATTGGTTAACATGATATTATAAGTGTTTTGGTGCATATCCTTACTTATCCAAGTGTATGATACTATCTAAACGTGCGATAGCATTCGTTGGTGGGTCAATCACTTCTTTTATCGGGTTACTTTTCAAAATATATGGTAATTTGTGGTTACTCTGTGTATAACACATAAAAACAAGTATGATACAACATCCGCGCCATTTAACCTTGATGACCAACACTTCAGTCCGCCCTGTCTTATTCATATTTTAATAAAACAAAATAACAATTCCTGACACGATAAAAAATGAAAGGAATAGTAATTTGCGTTGGTTTTAAACGTAGTCGCATTCAAGTTGGGTTGCAAATAAATGGTCGACCAACAAGATGTATAAAACTAGATTTAATTAATAAAATATATAATTTATAAGTTGAACTATTTATGGTTTATTTAACATGATTACAACTTTATTGAAACTATCAGCCTATTTATGACATTAATTGCACCCTGATAAGACAACCTGTTTACAAACACATCCCGTTTTGGTCTAACGACCCATTCAATAAACATGTTACATGGTCGTGACAGTGTTAAGTATGTTCGTGTTAGAGTTTGTTATCTTTGTCATGATAAATATATGGGTCGTATTCTTACTCGTTAATTTCAACCTGAAACCCATACCATGCACTATTTTGGTTGACAGTTTGCGGCCCCTAAGTCGTTTGCCTCTTTCCCGTGGCATCAGATCCTCCAATCAAGGCAAGGATGATAATTTCAATTGTAAAGTGATTTGGGATATAATTTTTTTAATGACCAACTTAAAAACGCACCAAACCTACTCCTAAATCTACACTTTCTTAATCGACATAAATACGCTTTAATGATTTTGTATATTTAATTGATTACCCAATTAATATAAGTTTTGTATAAATTACTGGACTCCAGGAGTCCAGGCCTCAAGGGTCATCCTAACTTAGTGCTTCATGGGCTTATTTTAAACTAATATGGGTCTAATGAAACGCTTCCAAAATTAGTATTTCATGGCTTGTTTAAACTATAAGGACTTATGAACATTTTTAAATTCAGTAGTTTGTAAAGGGACACAAGGCGGTTAGACCAATATATGGTTCACAACCGGGCCAATTCCAGGTCAACAAAGTCAAAACTGGTTTCACGGAGAAACCAGTTTGATTAGGAACTGGTTTGAGGATGAACAACATATTATGATTGACATTGGATCAGACGAGTTGATAGAAATCGGAAAAGACAACGAAAAGTAAAGCTACACAACATCACCATGCTATCCGTTGGGCATCAGTTCATCATTGTGGATATAGATACACCACCATAATATCAAACCAGAATCCTTGATTATTGCTCAGTTGGCACTCGAGTTTAGCTAGGATCAAGCCGGTCCTGAGGAGGGGCGAGATGGACTCCCGTCCAATGTCCACTAACTCAGAGACACAAATTTTTAAATTACTTTTTTTTATATTATATATATATATATATCTTTTATATAGAATACTTATAAAATATAACACAATAAAAGACTTAACCCAATTGCGTTTTAAACAAGATATAGTTTTTGGCCCATATGCCTAACCTAATTACTCAATAAGAAGCCCTTTATTAAAAAACACAAATACCTAAATCTCATGGGCTATACTCTGTTATTACTTGTTTTATTACTTAATAATCATTGAGCAGTCCAAAAATGAAGAAATAAATAAAATTAAATATCGATTACAAAGAACAAAACATATATTTTTATACAAAGCTACTGTGACATGCTTTGTGCGAGACGATTGCCGATTTATTTTTTATATGTGCCTTTGTGGAATTGTGAAACCAATCACTCAAGCATCAAGGATTCAAGGTAACTGAATAATTGTCCATTCTTAGTTGTTTTTAATTTTAAGTTTGTTTTGTATACTAGGGTCTCTAGGGTTTTTATAATCACAAAAGCAATCACGCATTATTTCTCAAATGCAACCATTGCATAAGAATATTGTTGACTATTCTAGTGATGGTGACATCTGCAGAAAGGAGTTTGTCACAGTTGAAGTTATTGAAATCTTATTTATGAACCATGATGTCCCTAGAAACACTTAACGGATTGGCGATTATAGCTATCGAAAATGAAATATTAGAGACTATAACTATGAGATGTGATAAACTAATTTGTTATCAAGAATACTAGGAGAGCTTCACGAGTTATCGATTAACTATTACGGTATATCTTTGTAATACTATGATTTTGCTATGTTTATTGCTAAAATGTTTGTTTTCCTTTAAAAAAGTTAGTTTATATAATTTAAGTCATTACGGCACAAGGCCTTTCTTTTCGACTCGTGCAGGGCACTAAAATTCTTAGAACTGCCTAGCCTAAAATAACAATACTCACAAGTTGAGATTAATAATAGATTGCATACTAATTCTCCATGTTCTCGTTCATTCCTTCATGCTTTTAGGAGGAGGATGAAGAATTTATTTCCATAAGTTACTCTTTTAATATGCTCCACTTTATAAAAGCAAACACAAATTTTCCAGGTCGGCCATTTTGGTAACATAATAATAATAATACGACACAAAATGTTTTGAAATACATTTGCCGTCGCAACCGTAAAACTAGTGATAATCTTAGTAAACAATCGACCAATGGACAGTCAATACATTTTCGAGTTTCCACCATCATTTTGGCAACATCACTTACCCTAGTCGTGTTGGTAAACCTCGTATTTTTTTAACAATAACAATGTAGTTAATGACAGACCTAGAAACTTTTAACTGCAGGGTCATAGTTATATATAAATTATAAAAATAAAGATAATAAATTAACTAAAATTTTAATTAAATTAAATAAAGAAAAAAAATTTAAGCTATAAAAATTAAAAACAAAAACAAGAAACTTTTAAGCTAAATTAAATAATAAAGTAATGTTAATAAGATAAACTCACCTAAAAAAATTTACTTAAGTATTTCACATATTAAAAAAACAATAGTTTAAGTAAAGTACTGTAATATTCTATATGCAGTGATTAGATTAGTGGTAGACAATATTATATACATAGACAAAAGTTAAATTCATAACAGTAATACCAATATAATCAAATCTTTTCAAGTAACTATCTGTTATCCATACTCCAATATGTGTTATACGTTTTGAGGTTTTCTTAAATAGACAATCTTGGCAAACATTTTCTTTCATTCTAATTCATGTACTTCAACTTTTGTGTTTTTTTTATTAAATTCAAAATCATACAAAGACACCGTCCAATAATAATAATGATATAACTCGGAAAACCAATATGCACTCTATATTCTCAGTGAAAATTTAATGTACCCCACTGGTTCTGAAGTCATCTCTATAGATTCGGCCACTGGCTTTTAGTACAGAGAATTCATTACAAGAATCAACTAACCATCACTTCCAGTAATACTAAACATGGCTTAACTTAAAACTATAAACGAAAGTTGGGAAAAAAACAAGAGACAATATATGAACTATAAAAGATAGAAAATGTAGGAGTCTGCACATTCTACACATGCACTCACGTAGGCTCTTCCATAAGTATCATCCTCTATAGGCCGGTTTGGCAAACTTTGCCGTCAAACTTAGAATACTATCTTTATCATCATAATATGGTCGTAAATATGAAATGTTTAAAGTAGCCGAGGTGCCATATTCTTCCGGTAAATCGACTTTTTAAGGATTATCATTAAGCTTCTCAAGTATTTCCAATGGTTAATTAGAACGGAAACTCGGCTTTGACCGAAAGGGGCTGCGTTCAGAAGTTTAAGGTGTGTGCCCACACTAAATAACTTGGTTCGAACTTGACAAACCAACGTCACCTATCCACAACTTCTTGTCGTTATTGTTCATCGTTTCTATACGGTCCCGTACGGCGTCATGTAATTATTTGATGGCATGTGCTTTGTCGACTGCTTCTTGACTGAAACGGTTTGACGTATCGATTACAACAAGATCAATAAAGCTGTAGGATTGTGGCCGTAAATAACTTCATAGGGCTGAGTTTGGTTATGGATTGGGGATTCTGATTATAAGGAAATTCAACTTGAGGTAGCACATCTTCCTATTTATAGAAAATTGATGTTAATCATCGAGCTGATTGAGAGTCACGAATCGTTATCATATTGAAATTATTTGGAGTTCACATCAAATTTTCAATCGGATTAAACTTAATTACAAAAACTTAGTATGATATCGATGTGAGAATTCGTGAACCAGAGAACAAACGATGAACATGACCAAATTCACTCAAAATCGAATTTTGCAGGGATTCGGCTCTGCCCCTTAGACCCTGCTACCAGAGGCGTTTTCCCCTGGACCTCCGCCAAGGGTTATTGCCCCTTTGGAACCTCCATTAGTTAGGGGCTTCGCCCCTAAGCAGGTTTTCAATATCAAAAATCATAATAATTCAAACAAGCGTGCACTCCGCACCTCACGACTTGTTTGATGGATATTATGATCATATTGATCATTAGTCAATCCAATTACAGTAAATTATCTAACATTCCTTCCCTATTTAAGTGTAATCCTTGATTAACTGAAACAAACTCACACAAATTAAAACTTATCCATAAATTAATTATCGTGACTATTGAATTTCATCTTAGTATATTATATATTTAAATATTCGAATATCAGGTGTCACTATGGATTGAACCCTTGCTATTCATAGTAATACATGAAGATAATATACACAGTTTACATACTTATATGTTCTTACTTGACACTATACTTTACTAGTCTTGTGTCCTTATCCATCACAAGCATATCAAAGTCAAGTCCAAGCTTCTTGAAGCAGCTAAACTTCATGCTTATATAGGTAGCTCTTTTCCTCTTACACTGCATATGCAATTTTCCAAAGAAATATTAAGAAGTTAGATTTCAACCTCCTCAACTTATAAGTCTACACACATACCTTGGGATGAAGCTACTAATGTGTTTTGATCTCTAGATGTTCAACTTTCCATATTAATTCAGCATCTAGTTCTATACTAGATGCGAATTGGGTATCTTAACATAAAGATTTTAGATGGACTTCAATCCTATCCCCAAAGCTGACTTATGCATAACATCTCTATTTAACCCTTTGGTTAGATGATCAACTAAATTACATAGAGTTCTTACAAAGTCCACTAATATGACCATGCACGATGCCAGCTTACACATCATGCTATGTCTAACATCTAAGTGTCTAGACATGCCATTATACACTTGAATATAAGCCTTATTCAATGTTGCTTCACTATCACATCTGATAGATATAGGCGATATCAATTTAAGACACAATGGAATTTCATAAATCAAATTTCTTAGCCACTCAGCTTCTTTACCGGCTGTTGTTAATGCCAAAAGCTCAGATTCCATTGTTATGTTATTAATTTATTTGGTTATTTTGATGCGCAGGAGATGGAACCTCCCCCAAGTAATCTAACTTGCATATGAATAACCTTCAATAATAGAAGAAAATCTAGAATATGTTAAACTATAATTTATGGTTCCTTTCAAGTACTTAAATACTCAATTAATAGCTTGTAAGTAATGTGGAACTAGGATTACTAGTAAATCTACTAAGTTTTCTAATAGCATAGGGTATATCAGGCCTAGTGCTAATCATAGCATACATGAAACTTTCAATAGTTTTTTAAGTATTCAAGTTGAGATATTGTAATACCTTTATTAGCTAGAAGCTTAATATTAGGATCTATAGGAGTACTCACCAGAGAACAATCTTTCAAGTTTAATTTCTTCAAGATCTTCTCAAAATATTAAGATTGAGATATTGAAGTATCATTGTTCCCATGTTTGATCTTTATACCAAGGATCACTTCAGCCTCCCCCATATCTTTCATAGCAAACTTAGATTACCAAAATTTCTTAGTTTTATCAACTTGACTTTGGTCAGTACCAAGATTAATATGTCATCTACATGTAAGCAAATTATAAGTCTTCTACCAGAAGTATCAAACTTGTTATATACACACTTGTCTGGTTGGTTTAGAACAAACCATTATACAACAAAACATCATCAAATTTTTGATGCCATATTTTGTGCTTGCTTCAGACCATATAAGATTTTATCAACTTACAAACTGTATTCTCACTACCAGGCACAACAAAGCCTTCAGTTGTATCCTATAAATCTCCTCATCCAATTCATCAATTAAAAATACAGTTTTCACATCCATTTGGTGAATCACAAGATTGTGTATAATTACAAGTTCTAGTAACAATCTAATAGTAGAAGTTCTAGCAACAACAACATAAGTATCAAATTAATCAATACCTTCTTTCTGTCTAAATCTTGGATAACTAATATAGCTTTAAAATTATCTATGCTACCATCCACCTTCATTTTCATTTTAAAAGTTCATTTACACCCCATGGTTTTCATCCAGGAGATAAATCAGCCAACTTCCAAGTATTATTTTGCATAATGGAATCCATCTAATCTTGGATTGCTACTTTCCAAAATGTAACATCCCTAGAAGCCATAACTTCAATATAAGTCTTTGGATCATCCTTAATTTAAAACAATATTGATATTGAGATCCAATCTAATACCTTGATCCTTTAACTAAATAATGTTGAAAATCATCACCAACAGGTTTAGCTTGTCTTGCTTTTGTACTTTTTCTGGGTTCAATACAAGTGTAAGGTACATCTTCAGTATTAACCGAATTACTAACAAATGTGTTATTAGTTTGATAAACTTCAAACTAAGAGTCACGTCCTTGGTATATGCATAAAAGTAAATCTTTCTTCATCAAAGATTACATCTCTTGACTCTATAACTTAGTTTACAGATACACTCATTGATTCTAAAACAAAGAACCTATAGCCTTGTAATGCTGAGCATATCCAGTAAATATGCAATCTATACCTCTTTCATCCAAAGTTTTCCTTTTGGGTCCGGTAAGCCTCATAACAGTTCTACATCCTCAAACTTTAAGATAACTTAAGTTTGGCGGCTTTTTGTATCAAAGTTCGTATGGGGTAGTTTTATTTCTTTTATTAGAAATTCTATTCAGCAGATAACAGGCTGTTAACATCACCTCACCCTAAAATCCTTCACTCAAACCTAAACAGGATAACATAGAATTAACCATTTCTTTTAAGTCCTATTCTTTTTTTTTCTGCTACATCATTTTGTTATGGTATAAGGAGTTATAGTTTGATGTATTATACCAGGAGATTGGAAATACACCGGATCATAATACTCACCTCCTCTGTCTGTACAAGAGTTTTTAATCAACCTATTTTGATGAAGCTCTTCTCTTGTTTATAAATTTTAAATTTATCAAGAGCTTCATCCTTTTGCATTCATTACATAAACATAACAATATCTGGAAGCATCATCAATAAATGTAATAACATATGTTTTATTACCTAGTGATGGTGGCATGTAAGTCACATAAATCATTATGTATGATATCTAAAACTTTATTTTTCCTATTAACATCTTTAAAAGTTTGTCTAGTTATCTTAGCCAACATACATGTCGTGCATTTTCCATTGTTCATGTCAAAAGCAGGATTAACCTCATTTTAGACATATCTTTTAACATTTTATAATAAACATGTCCTAGTGTAGCATGTCATAATTTTGATTTGTTCATATTATTGCTAGAACTAGTTGAAGCCATACAAACAGATTCAATACCAAAATAATATCCAAATTTAACTTAAACATATCATTACATAGATAACCAAATCAAACAAAAGTACCATGTCTTGACAAGATATACTTGTCACTTTCCACACTTGTTTATAACCACAATTATTTAAGAATACTAGATAACAGATTCTCTTGAATCACGGGTACATAGTACACTTTATTTAATAATAATATTTTCCAGAAGTAAACACAAGCTTCATATTTTCTAGTCATTTGATTGATTCAGTTGTAAAATTGCACATCTATAGTATTGATCTATCTTTAATTGGTTGAAATTTTTTGAACCAACTAAGATCTTTAAATACATGACTTGTTGCTCCCAAATTAACCCACCAAACAACATCATCATCTTGCTCATAAAATACATTAGAAATTAGTGATACATAGTTCTCTCCCGAATTATAATTTGGAACTAAATATGACCTTCTTGCTTTCCCGGATCCTTAGATCCACTTGGACCAACATCATTTTTGCTTTTACCAACCCAAAAATCCTTCTTCTAATGTCCAGGTTTGCCACACTTTCAACATGCTAACTTTGGATTCTTTTTGATACCTTTGTTGTTGTTGTTACCTTTGAACTTTTATTTTCCTTTAAACTTGTTGCATTCTTGGATGATTCACCTTGTTCCTCCACCATGTTCACTTGTGAAGGTCCAATCATGTTTTTATCCTTAACTTTGTCACTCTCTTAAGCCCTTAGAGACTCTTCAATGCTGAAGTGACTACAAAGGTAGACCAAACTCAATTCCTCCTTCTTATGATTCAAATATGTTTGAAATCTTTCCAAGAAGGAGTTAGTTTTTCAATGATACTAGAAACTGAGATGGATTCATCCATCTTCATATCATGTTGACAAACTGTTCTAGATTCCTTAATAGTTCATTGCACTATTCCATGATAGGCATTGAATCCTCCATCTTGTAATTTATAAATTACTCACCAGAAATTTCTTACTAGAAGAATCTTCTATCATATATTTGGATTCAAAGGAATCCCACAGTTCTTTTACAGATTCAACATTTTGATAGACAACAAATAAGGAATCAGACATACCATTTAAGATACAACCATGAAAGATGTACGTGACACCCTACATAAATCCCACATCGGCCGTGGACAAGAGAGATTCCTGATTCATAAGGAATGTCTGGTCTCTAATATCACCAAGGCGTTTTGGGTATATGGGCTGTGGATGAGAGGAGAACCCCACAGTTAAACGTGCTCAGGTGGCAGCAATCCAGGGATGGGAGACCTCCCTGGAAAGTTTTCACCTGGGCAACCAAAAGCAAATCTGTGAGCTTCGCTTGGGCAAAGCACACAATATTGGTAGTGTGAGAGACCGGGTGTTACAGAATGGTATCAAAGCCACTCCTATGCCGTTCGGGATGTGGGACATACCTCACCAAGGATGGTGACTTCTCGGTCTCATCGAGGATGATGAGTCCAAAGGGGAGGTGATTGTGACACCCTACATAAATCTCACATCAGCCGTGGACAGGAGAGATTCCTGGCTCATAAGAATGTCTGGTCTCTAATATCACCAACGCGTTATGGGCGTATTGGCTGTGGATGATAGAAGAACTCCACAGTTAAGCGTGCTCAGTGGCAGCAATCCAAGGATGGGTGACCTCCCTAGGAAGTTTTCACCTAGGAAACCAAAATCAAATCCGTGAGCTTCGCGTGGGCAAAGCGGACAATATTGGTGATGAGAGACCAGTGTTTACAATGTAGTCATCGTTCTCCCACTTGCATCACCTACTTGTCTGTTCCAGATTCTCGTTTTACATCAATTTTGGCTGGGGGGGGGGGGAATCAGAATGCATACAACCTTTAGAGTGGTCAATAGAAAATACATCTTCTTCTTCCATCTTCTAAATTCCTTTATGATGTGATCCAAATTATACATATAAAACATATCAATTGCACATCAAATATTTCCAAAACTTTTAGTGAAAATGATGAATTGATATCTAGATCGTTTAAATTGTGTATTCAGGTTTGGAAAAAGACCAAGATGAATAAAATGAGCTTAAAGAAGAAAAAAATCAAGGAAAACAAGCTCCATAATGCAAAGGGCAAGAGAATTAAAGAGTTTGACCACTGTTTAAATCACTCAAAATGACAAGATCATATGACTTGAAGCCAATCATAGATAAGTCATATTATTTTTGCATAATTTGCAACAAAAAATGAATGGTGGAGGTGGAATCGACAACAACGGAGATGATGACGATGACGACGATGATGATGATGATAATGGTCGTAATGAATACAATATTGGATGAAATGATAAAAGGAAGGATAAAGGTAGATAAAGATGATGATGATGATGATATTATAGACAAAATTAATGATCGAGTTCTTACTTTATTTCAAATAATCTTCATGTCGATCGTGAAGCAGGTCCATCTACAAGTTAGATAGACTTCGATTCGAAGAAGATATAGGAGGAAACATTGATAATATTCTCGAAATTGAACATACTAAATCATTAATGCCCAAGAATAGGAGGAGATTCTAAATAAGAAGATGTTTGCAGGTAGTGGTGACTTCCAATCTGAGATGAACTTTTAAATACTCTTTGATAGCATCATCCTAGAGGAAGATTGTAGAGACTTATTTGATGAGACTGACTTATCAAACAAGTTTGGTTGTTTTGATGGTTGAGAGTGCTATAAGTACTCAGATTGAATTCATGGCTGAATACTTATGTGGGCCGAGTACTAGCCAAATACTTTGCTCGGTTGAATGATCTCGACTAGGCTGAATGATCTCGGTTGAGCTTTTTAGTCTTAGTTAGGATTTCTTTTGTGTATGTATATATACTTGATGTATAGGTACGTATACAAGTTAATTATTTAGTCATATAGTGGAAGCTTTGCTAGTTTCACAATGAGATCATCTATGTAACTAAAGCATAAGCTTGATAGTAATACAAAGCGTATATTTAAGTGATATCTTGTTTTTATCTTTGTATCTTTATTCTCGAATCATCACGTAAACTAGATTCCAAGTACTCTATTTGTTCGTGTTAATATTGATCATGTTAGCAGATCCATTCAAGTACAGGCCTTTACAACAAGTATTCATAGTTGCTTCAAATGTACTTCTTGTACGCATTCTAATCTCCAAAAGATCAATAATATTTTCAATTAGATGAGACTTGTGGATCTAATTAAGGAATTACATCTATTTCTAGATTATTAATCAAGATGGTAATATTAGAATGTCAGGTTCGTCCACTGGTTTAGGAACTTTCTTGAAAGTGATTGTTACATGTGTAATGCTAGCATGACAATGTGTAATAATGATGCACATACACAGTCTCCTCAGGATCGTCCAGCCACGTTTCCTAGTATGTATACATTTATTAGGACATTATTTACAACAAAAAAATTTCCCTTTCATCGACTGAAGCATCTGTTGGAATCCGTTAGTGATGGGTTTCCGATGGTGTCTTTCGGATACATGTCGATAAACTTGTGATGGGTTTCCCTTTTGTTGGTGTCCCTTTCATTGGTGAAGCTCTGAAAATGCCCATGGTAATTCATTTCTTATGGATACATGTCGATAAACTTGTGATGGATTAGCGATGATAACTTTTCAGATGCACCTCCATTGCTGATTGTACTATATTAATTAAAAAATAAAATTTTATGATATCATTTCTTGTAGAGGTGTGCCTTAATTGCGAAGGTGTTACTCTGGTTGTAAAGTAATATTTGAGAAAATATTTCTAAGGGTCATGAGTTGTGGAGACTTTGTTTAGTTACTAAGGCCTTAGGTCACTTGTAGAGGCATTAGTAACTAGGGAAAGCTTAAGGCCCTTGTGAAGGCTTAAGGCACTTGCAAAGGTAACTATTATGGAATTTGATCAAGGGTGTACAAATGTAGTTGAGATGCCAATGTCATATCTTGCTTGGGAAGGTATAAGGCAGTTGCTTAGGTTCTATGAACATGAGCATTCATATCACGTTCCTTAAATTTTTGTGAGTGTATTACCTAATACTGTATGAAATGATTTTGAGTGGTTATGAATAAATGAGAGGGAAAATGTGATTGTTCATATGTATATATAGTAATTGGTAATACGTTATTCAAACCCTATAAATATTTTAATATATTTAAAAGTGGTTATGAATGGATGAGATGGAGAAAAAGTAATGATAAAAATATAAAAAGGTATTATTTAATTGAAAAAGAGAGAGAAATAGATTTTTTTAACATAATTATAAGAATGAGAATAATAAATGAGATTGTAAGAGCATCTGAAGATTATGAGACTGATGCAACCAATAAGCCAGAACAACCAAGTCTTTCATGCATGCACTAAGGAACATAGATGAACTAGCTTTGGAAGTCTTACACTCTCAAATATGTCTAAGTGTAAGATCTTCCAAAGCTAACAGTTTAGAAGGAGTTACTTCAAAAGTTTCACACTCAAACAGAAAAATATTCTAAGTGTGAAATCTTCTGAAGCCAAAGACCAGCATCTTCCGAAGTCAAAGATGAAATCTTTCGAAGCTTCAGAGACAAAGTCTTCCGAAGCTATGAAGACTGATTTCTTTAGAGGACAGAGAAAATATGCTTTCTCTGAATCAACTTTTGATAAAGCTGACACACTTTCCGCTGCCTGCTCTGGTGGTTCACCTACTTTACACAAGTTGGTGAAACTTCCATGCTTTATCAAAAAGTAGGAATGGTCTTTGTCTGTAACTTACCTTACTTGTTCCTGTAGACTTTTTGTATTAGGAAAAGTTAGTGAGCTATGGCATGTCATAGTCACTAGTCAAAAGGTAATCTGCCTTTTGACTTTAGATTGATCTTGTTGTCTAGATTAGTCAAATCCCAACTGTCTTTACATGTAAGTGACTATTGTAGGTTGTAGTATAAAGTGTCTTAGGTCCTTGTAATTTCTTTATGCTTTGTAACACTTGTAAAAGAACATGAAATCAATATATAACATCTTTGAAAACCAATCTTGTGTTCTTGTGTTGTTCTTAGTTCTGTCTCTTTAATTTACTTGTGTTCTTAGTATCATCTGTTTTATTTTACCAGTTCCTTATTTGAATTGTTAAGTGATCTAAGACCTCTCCTCAGTGTGAAACTAAGTGTTAAGTACCCTTACCTGATCCTGCATTTGGTATCAGAGCATTCCAGGCTCTTGATTGTAAGATCTCACCATCTTTAATCCTCTTAGCTTCACACATCACTTAACTCTTCAAATGGCAGCTATCTCTAAGGCTGATATGGAAACTGAAACTATGACAAAGTCCCCACTGATCACTCCTGAGGATTTTGACACTTGGTGCCAAAGAATGGAAGGCTTCATCAAGTCTCAAGATTCCAGGATGTGGGAGTCTGTTGTCAATGGACCTGATGTACCATGCACCTCTTCAGCTGCTGCTGGTGGTGGCATGATACCAAAGGAGAGGGCTGACTTTTATGATGAAGACTAGAAAAGGATTGATATTGATCAGAAAGTCATCACAGCCCTCCAAACTGCTCTTCCAAACTCCATCTATAGAGGTTTCAAGAAGTGCAAGACCGCTAAACAGCTATGGGATGCACTGAAACTGTTGTATGAGGGGTCCAATGAAGCCAAGGAAAACAAGAAGGACCTCCTAAAGCAGCTATTTGAAAACTTCACCTTCAAGACAGATGAAACCATGACTCAATAATACTTCAGGTATGTTGAGATTGTGGATACTGTGGATACTCTGGCTGATGTTGGAGTAACTATTGAGAACAGGGATATTGTTAGGACGTTCATATCCTCTCTTCCCAGACAATGGACACACTACTGTGTGGTCATTAAGAGAACTGAAAACCTCAAGACCCTTACTCTCACTGAGTTGTATGGGATACTCAGTGGATACCAGATGGAGATGAACATGCAAAATTCATCTGGTAACTCCAATACTCACCAAAGTTCAGCCCTTCATGTGGGTGAAAGGGATAGCAGAGAACCACAACATCATCTTATCTGCTACCCTGAAACTTCACAAAAGGGTCCTTTCATCACCTTCCTAGAGACACCTAGAGAGACCTACATCCATGGAAGTCCCTTCCAAGAGACAAGTTCCTCTCATGCCTTTGTCTCTACTGATGAAAGTTCAGGAAAATTTCTCTTCCCTCTTGAAGACCTGGACGGTATCCATCTAGATGATCTGGAATATATGGAGATAGTCCAGCAGATGGCTCTTCTCACTCACAGAGCCCAGAAGTTCTATAAGAGAACTGGGAGAAGGTTTCCTAGCGATGCAGCTAGTGGCAAGTTTGGGCTGGACAAAAGCAAAGTAAAGTGTTATAACTGTAACCAGATAGGACACTTTTCCAGAGAATGCAAGGCACCTAAGTCAAATGGTGGCCAAACATCATCCAGGCCAAACTACACTGAAGGAGAGCACTAGAATGAGAAGCCAAGACAGCAAGCTGCAGTTGCTATTGAAGAATGAGGCTTTGACTGGAGCTTCCAAGCTGAAGATGCTTCTCCAAATCAAGCACTCATGGCTGACCATGATGAAGCCAAGGTATTAGAATATCTTTGCTCTCCTGAATTTATTGCTAAAGTAAACAGATACAGGTCCTACAACTTAGAAATGAGATCTGATATTAAGTCTTTAAACATTTTAAGAGCTGATTTTAAGAGAGCTGAAAATGATTATAAGCTTAAAATAGAAGATCTAGAGAAAACAATTTCAACACTTAAACATGAGCAAACAAACTACAAGACTCAAATAAAAGATATTGTTACTAAGTTGACAGAATGCCAGGCTGAGCTTGTGATCAGCAAAGCTAGGGCAGAAAAATGTGTTCTTGAAGAAGAGACCTTTAAGAACATAATATCCTCATCTCTGCATGCAAAAGTTTGTTATCAGAATAAGAAGGGACTGGGATCTTGTGAGATAGCTCCTCCACACACCTTACTATCAGTAACATCTCCAAGGTGTGGAACTGGTCAAGATGAGCTGCCCTCTCCTAGTGTTGAAGATGATGAAGAGGAGATAGTGAGGAATGACTCTGAAATGAGTGAAGAGAGTCAATCCAAAAAGGGTTACCATGCTCCTGAGGAGAGTAAGAAGGCTAGTATGACCAAGACAAAGAGGAAGAATTTGATCAGAAGAGCAAAGAGAAGATCAAAGAAGGCTCAAGAGATCAAGGCCACTTTTGACTCCAAGCAGAAACAAGTGTTCATATCTGCAGGGTTTGAAGTGGTAAAGGCTGAGGAATCAACTACAAACTCTAGTACCAGGAGTTTTAGTACAGTTCCAACTCATTCCAGCAAAGAGAAGGCTGAATTGCTGTGTACCACTGCTACACAGTCTGAACCATCCTCCTCCAAGAGCAATTCTCTCCCTAAGAAAATTGCTGCATCATCTGTGAAGAAGAAGCTGGAGAAAGAAAGTGTTCAAGTTTAGTCTTGCTCTCAAAAGAAGACTCCCAGAAAGAAGCAAATGGACTGCATCATGTGTGGTAGTACTTCTCATCTGGCTAAGGATTGCATCTACAATCCTAAAAGTATTATCCACATGGTCAAAAAGATGACTTCTGGGAAGAAGAAGGAAAAGAAAGCTTTGAAAGGAAAATCTGTTTCCTTCGGAAGCTCCAAAATGAATAAGAAGGCAAGTGAAAAATTACCTTCGGAAGAAAATTTGGTCTCGGAAGAAAGGAATGCTTCGAAGTACTGAAGCTTGCTGCAGTGAAAGCAAGATCTTATAAAGGTCCAGTCTCCAAATCTTCCGAAGCTGCAAAAGCTTCCGAAGCTTTGAAGGTCAAGCCAAATTTTTCAAAGGTGGTGTGTAAGATGAAGGAAGACCGTGTGACTGAATATTCTTCATCAGCAACAGCAAATGATCCTCAGAGCCTGAACATAGGATCACTTACTGTTTCATTGCCTTCAACTCATTTTAACAAGCCCAAGACTAATAAGGCTTGGGTTTCCAAATGTAACTAAATCATCTCTTTTTGTGCAGGTGGATCATTGATAGTGGCTGCCCCAGGCACATGACAGGCAATGAGTCCTTACTTCAAAACTTTGAAAGATTTGATGGAGGACCAGTTGCTTTTGGAGGAGATGCAGGATGTTAAATTACTAGCAGGGGCAAGGTTACAAATGGTAAGCTCAGCATTAAGAAGGCAAACTTTGTCAAGGAGCTTGGATACAATCTTCTGAGTGTGTCCCAATTTTGTGAACAAAAACATCACATGCTCTTTACTAAGCATGAGTGCATTGTTCTCAAGCCCGGGGTTGATATTTCTCAAGTGCATATTCTGCTCAGAGCCCCCAGGAGAGGGAACATGCACAAGATGGATCTACAGGAAACATCTCCCTCTGGAGAAGTTTCTTGCTTTCTGTCTAAAGCAAATAGTGACTAGTCTTTCCTTTGGCATAAAAGAATGTGCAATGTAAACATTAAAAACATGAATAAATTAATTGAGAATGAGTTGGTAACTGGAATACCAAAGAAAGAGTTTACAAGTGATGACCACTGTGTTGCATGCCTGAAAGGGAAGTAACACAAAGTGTCTCACAAGCCAAAGGAAATAAACTCTATCACTACTCCCCTACACTTGTTACATATGGATCTGTTTGGCCCCACCAGTGTAATGAGTCTAGGAAGGACCTCTTACTGTTTAGTGATCACAGATGACTTCACAAGATTTACTTGGGTGTTTTTCCTTAGAACTAACGATGAAACCCCTGAAATCTTAAAGAACTTCATTTTGAAAATTAAGAATCAATCTGATCACAAGGTTAAGATCATAAGATGTGATCAAGGAACTGAATTTAAAAACCAAATCCTTGATTCATTTTGTGATGAAAAAGGTATTTCAAGACAATATAGTGCTCCCAAGACTCCTCAGCAAAATGGTGTTGCTGAGAGGAGAAACAGGACACTTATTGAAGCTGCTAGAACCATGTTGTTTGACTCTAAACTGCCTATCACCTTCTGGGCAGAGGCTGTCAACACAGCCTGCTATGTGCAGAATAGAGTTTTAGTGGTTAAGACACATGGTAAGACTCCTTATGAACTGTGGCACAAAAGGAGACCATTCATTGGTTTTCTCAGAACATTTGGATGTCCTTGCACCATCTTGAATACCAAAGATCAAATAGCCAAGTTTGCTGAGAAATCAGATGATGGACACTTTGTTGGATACTCCTCTCAAGCTAAGGCTTATAGAGTATACAATCTCAGAACTAGAATCATTGAGGAGTCAACCAATGTGACTTTCAATGAACACACACACTGTGTGAAAGGTTCTGGTCCGGATTGGCTGTTTGATCTTGATTTAGTTACCAACTGTTTTAACAAGTCTTATAAGAATGTTTCAGGATCTACGGATAACAA
Organism: Flaveria sonorensis; assembly: GCA_025506505.1. Lineage (NCBI taxonomy): Eukaryota > Viridiplantae > Streptophyta > Magnoliopsida > Asterales > Asteraceae > Flaveria > Flaveria sonorensis. Next base: position 10,449,592 of record CM046439.1, read on the forward strand.
ATCAACAGAAGATCCTGATCCAAGATTTGAGTTGAGAAGACCAACCAAGAAGACTACTTCAGCTCCAGTGGTGACTAACCCTGTAATTGAGGCTCCTATCTGTTGGGTTTTCACAAGTTAAATAAATCTATTTTATCCTTATAAAATAGAAGAACGCAGCGGAATATATAATTTTAAACTTGTTACAGTGAGCTAATATATATATATAAAACATTTTTATATAAAATCAGTCAAAACCCATATGGACCGATATATGAAATCATGCTTACAAACAACCATAGAAGGTACAAAGAACTACCTTCAATAATGAGGTCGGCAGGAGGTGAACGAGAATGGCAGCTCCTAAAGCAATAAGCCTCAAGCTGGTCTACCCACGAGCCACCAATAAGAATACCGGTTGCTAGGATTTTCACTTATACAACTCCCTTTTCCTTTCTCTAGACTGATCGAGAGAAAAGGGGTGCTTACACTTTCGTGTTCTCCAGTTATCTCACTTGAGAGAGATCTGCAAGCAATCTTATATTGCATGTCCTTGGAAACATAAAGTTCAGGAGAGAGAAAAGTGGGTGGGGCCCAGCCCCTTAACCCATCCGCATTTCTCAGAACAACATCCGCATTAGTTAATGCGGATGAAGTTGTTCTCCCGCATTTGTAAATGCGGGTGAAGTAATTCGTCCGCATTTGCAAATGGTCATCCGCATTAGTAATACGGATGTATGTTTCCATCAGCATTTCCAGAAATGCTCATCCGCATTTGTTCCAAAACAAATGCGGATAGGGATTGTTCATCCGCATTTGTAAATGCGGATGAGTAAACATCATCCGCATTTGTTCAACCACATCAAATGCGGCTGTGTAAAAGAATGCGGATGAATTAATATTCCTCTCTCTTTGAAATAAATTATCCATATAATTTATATACTACACAAGTGTAATTTTTTAAAACCCAATTTCCAAATATTCTAAGTGTTAATATTTATTTATATGATCACATCATAAAACAAATATCTTTGGTGTTTGTCTAGCTCGTTATTGGGTATGACCCGACTTGGATCATGACATACTAGCCACATCAATTCAATATGTATTTTGGGCAGATCATTTCCATCAATCTCCCACTTGCACAAGATAAATAGAGGATTTATGCAAGTAGCAAATACCGCCTAACAACGGTTTACTACCCCTAATATGCATGACTAAGTGCCATTCAATAACATTATTCTTTACTTGAACTGATTTAGGTGAATCCAATCATATATCCTTTTGTTTCAGATGTCATGTTAAATCTAGGGACATAGAACGATCATTCCCTATTGATTTAACTTTATCAGGCCTTAGACATCATACTCTCAACGAATAAGAGGAACAAATCCCATCTTGACTACATACGTTTATCACAATCACCTTGTATCACACCTGAACATAGCCTTGTGTATTGTCCATTATTTCAAAACAATGAAGAACTAGATCAAGGTATAATATTTGGTGAATATCAAAACCCAATATGTATCTCAGGTCAGAGGACACAATGATATTCGCCTTTACTCAAATTTACTCATGATCAATTATAAAATTCCATGCAGTAACATTTGAGAGCGGGTCAGTCCAATATTTGTATCCCACAAATATCTATGAACCTTGGTAGCAACCTTTTGCTCTATATTCATACCTTATGAATATCTACCAATCCATGTTCATAATAGTCTTATATTCATATTTGTTCCCACAAATATAACCGACTACGGACATTTAGAATAATAAACACATTCATGGATGTAAACATGCTAAAATGGAACATAACTCAAATTGTCATAATTTATACAAAGAGTTAGTATTACATTCGTTCCAAAGTTAAAATACAAAATAGATCAAATCCAATCACTAGAATATCGAAGTCCTAAGGCACAAGTATGACTCTCATGCTTTGCCCTTTCAAGGAGCTTCGTGAGTGGATCCGCAATATTTTGATCTGTGTGAACTTTGCGAATACATATCTTTCCCTTTTCAACTTCATCCCTTATGTAGTTGAATCTCTGCTCAATGTGCCTTGTCTTTTGATGTGCACGGGTTCTTGATTTGAGCAATCGCACCCTCGTTATCACAAAAGATCTCTAGGGGGTCTTGAATGGTAAAGACTACCCCTAGATCGGCAATGAATTTCTTTAACCATGCAGCCTCTTGAGCTGCCAATGAAGCGGCGATGTATTCGGATTCTGTAGTGGACAATGCTACCACATCCTGCTTCGAGCTCTTCCAGGACACTGCCCCTCCATTCATAATGAAGACATACCCCGATTGTGATCGAGAATCATCTCGATCAGTCTGGAAGCTCGCATCCGTGTAACCTTTTACAACGAGCTCCTCCTCACCAGATCCATATATTAGAAACATATCCTTAGTCCTCCTAAGGTATTTCAATATACTTTTAACAGCCATCCAATGGCTATTACCTGGATTCTGTTGATATCTACTTGTCATGCTTAATGCGCATGACACGTCCGGTCTAGTGCATATCATTGCATACATGATGGATCCTATAGCAGATGCATATGGGATTTCCTTCATTCTTTCTTGCTCATTCTTTGAGTTCGGACATTGAGATGTACTCAATATTGTCCCTCTTTGAATAGGTACCATACCTTTCTTAGAGTTTTCCATCTTGAACCTTTTCAAGATTTTATCAATATATGCACTTTGGTTTAAACCTATCAACCGTCTTGATCTATCCCTATAGATCTTTATTCCCAAAATATAGGCGGCTTCACCAAGATCTTTTATGGAAAAGCAACTTCCAAGCCAGGCTTTAACACCTTCCATGGTTGGAACATCATTTCCAAATAGTAGTATGTCATCAACATACAATACTAAGAATGTGATAATGCTCCCACTAGCCTTTTTATACACACAAGCTTCATCAGCGTTCTTGATAAATCCAAATTTCTTGATCTCTTCATCAAAACATTGATTCCAACTTCTCGATGCTTGTTTCAATCCGTAGATTGATTTCTTTAACTTGCATACTTTATTAGGATGTTTTGGATCGACAAAACCATCAGGTTGAACCATATAGATAGTCTCTTCGAGATGTCCATTAAGGAAAGTGGTTTTGACATCCATTTGCCAAATCTTATAGTCATAATATGCAGCTATGGCAAATAATATCCTAATTGACTTTAGCATTGCTACAGGCGAGAATGTTTCATCATAATCAACCCCTTGAGTTTGAGTGAAACCCTTTGCTACAAGTCTTGCTTTATAAGTATCCAAGTTTCTATGCATATCGATTTTCTTCTTGAAAACCCACTTACATCCAACCAGTTTGGAGTTAAGTGGTGGTTCAACCAATTCCCATACTTGGTTGTCATGCATGGATTGCATCTCAACGTTCATGGCTTCTATCCATTTGTCACAATCCAAATTGGACATTGCATCATGGTATGTAGTTGGTTCATCCGAGTCAACCACATAGCATCCATTCATGAAAAATCCATATCTTTCAGGTGGAATGCTAATTCTACCAGATCTGCGAACGTTTTGTGTGTATTGATCAACCATTTGATCATTATCAACAACCTCTTGTTGATCGCTAATTTCAACCAAACGTGTATTGGCTTGTGGTTCTTGATCCTCATCAATTTCCACTGTTCTATACGTCATTTCTTCCATAAGAAACTTAGTTCCCAAGAACTCAGCCTTTCGAGCAATAAATACCTTTTGCTCGGTTGGATCAAAGAAGTAATATCCCATCCAGTCTTTGGGATATCCAACAAATATACACTTAATGGATCGACCTTCTAACTTGTTTTGGGTGTTTCGCTTCACATAAGCTTCACAACCCCATACCTTTAAATATGATAGTGATGAAACTCTTCCATGCCATATTTCAAAAGGTGTCGTATCCACTTTCTTGGTTGGAGCCATATTCAAAATACGAGTCACGGAGAGCAATGCGAAACCCCAAAATGATAGAGGTAGTGAGCTTCTAGCCATCATAGATCGAACCATATCCAATAAGGTTCGGTTTCTCCTTTCAGACACACCATTATGTTGCGGTGTTCCGGGTGGAGTAAGTTGTGAGACAATCCCACAACTCATAAGATGATCTTGAAAAGCATCACTGGGGTATTCACCTCCTCTATCTGAACGAAGAACTTTGATTGTTTTATTAAGTTGATTTTCTACTTCATTCTTAAAGATTTTGAACATTTCAAAAGCTTCATGTTTGTGTGTCAACAAGTACACATAACCATAACGACTATAATCATCGATAAGGTAATGAAGTATCTTTCACCATTCCTTGTCATTGTCTTAAAAGGACCACATACATCCGAATGTATGATTCCTAATAAATCCTTTGCCCTTTCGTTAGTACCACTAAAGGGCAACTTGGTCATCTTTCCTTGTAAACAAGATTCACACTTATAAATGAACCATTTTCATTTGTTTCAAAAGACCATTCTTTTGAAGTGTTTGAATCCGATTCTTGTTTATATGCCCAAGACGACAATGCCAAAGATATAAATCACTTAAACCAATTTTAAGTTTCTTGGTGCTTGTTTGGTATAACGAGTTATTAAAAGATGAGTTATCATGAACCAATTCATAGATACCATTATAAGGCATAGCCTCAAAATAAAATACATCATCCATAAAAACACAAATACCATTGTTTACAAACTTTAATACATAACCATATTGTTTTAAAAGGGAAACAGAAATTATGTTCCTAGTCAAACTAGGAGCATACAAGATGTTTTTCAAGACAACTTCCAAACCATTTGGAAGCTTCAAAACATAGTCTCCTTGGGCTTCAACATCAACTTTTGCTCCGTTGCCCATGTAGAGACTTGTGTCTCCCTACAAATTGCAAATATGAGTTCCACATCCGGTATCCAATACCCATGTGTTTGAAGAAATAACATTCAATTCAATATGAATCATGAAAGTTGTACCTGAGGTTGCCCAGCATCCCTCTTGTTTCTCAACTCTTTGAGATAGGTTGGACAATTCCTCTTCCAATCTCCTATCTCACCACACTCAAAGCGTGGATCGTTCTCCGTCACCTTAGGCTTCTTAAGCTTTGGTTTCGGAGGTTCAGTTCTTGCCTTTCCCTTACCCTTTCCTTTGATGTATCCCTTTCCTTTAGTAACATTTGCCTTGGGATCGGGGTGTTGCCTTTTCTTGTTGCCTCCCTCATTGATCGTGAGGACAGGTAAAACCCTTTTACCCATCCCCACCTCGGCCGTTTTGAGCATTGCGTGAAGCTCACCAATGCTCTTGTCCCACCCGTTCATGTTATAATTCATGATGAACGCCTCAAACCTTTTAGTTAGGCCATTAAGGATCAAATCCGTGGCCAACTCTTTTGAGACGGGACAATTTAGCCTTTCAAGGCGATCAATGTGGCTCTTCATCTTAAGTACATAAGATGAAACCGATTGAGTTTCTTCCATGCGACATGCATGAAGCGCTCGAACCGTTTCGAAGCGTTCTACCCTTGCTTGTTGAAGGAACATTTCCTTCAACTGGGTAATCATGTCGTATGCCCCATGATGCTCTAAATCCTTTTGGAGCTCGGGATCATAGTTCCCAACATGAGGCAAGAAACCTGCACAGAATCCTCAGTGTGCTTAACCCAATCGTTATAGGCCTCAACATCATCAACATCGGGTTCGTCGGGAATGGGATCGTCTAGTACGTAAGATTTCTTTTCTTGCTTGAGAACGATTCTCAAGTTACGAAACCAATCCATAAAATTATTATGGTTAAGACGATCTCTTTCTAATATAGTTCTCGGGGTGGGAGCGTTGTTGTTGGCGGCCATTTCTACAAACAAAGTTCATTTTTAGTATTTCCGAAAATAAAACTTTAATTATTAATACCCCTTTCACGTCTTATAGACAATTAATAATTAAAATCTAGAATCCAATGTTACATTTAAATAATGGTTAGGTGACCTTTATCTCATCATTTAAATTAACAAGGTAGTCAACACTTGACAATTGCAACTCTTTGCAACTTCTAGTTTTATGGATCGGTTAAACATCTTTATGTTTAGTTGGCATGTTTAATCCCATCAACACCATTGTACACCATGCTTCGGTGACCCTATTCACATGTTTCCAACTCAAGTTGTCCTACTTACACACACGTGTGAGTTTACACATACAAGTGGTTAGGTGACCTTTATCCCACAAATATGTTAACCCCACCTCAAACACACAAGTTCCCTAAGAGTGGTTAGGTGACCTTTATCCCACAAATAGTTCCCAAGTGATTCGAGTGTTGTGTAAAAGGGTGGTGTTAAACTTGTTTCAAAAGGGATTTTAGTTTTCATTAATTCTAGTTTTGAAAACTATTTTGCACCAACATTTGCATGCATTCAAATGTGTGGTACCCGTGTGAAACAATTTTCAAGGTTCTTTCAATAAAACCAATTTTATTGTGAACACATTAACTTTTAATAAACCCTTTTATTACCCATGTTAATGTTTTATAAGAACCAATTTTATGCTTGTTGTTGATTTTAAATAGTTTAAACATGCATATCCATATATCACAAAACAATAATAAAACAAACATACAAGCATCACATGAGTCCATAACCGTAGCCATCTAAGCTTACATCACTTGTTGACCGAAACAATTGAGTTAATAAAGTCGTTTCTAAGGGTGAAAATGACACAACATTTGTGCCGGTGAACTCCCACTTAATCCCGCATCCAAATGCTTCAAGTGTCCACCTTGTGTTGTGACTCTTCCAATCCATTTGGGTCTCCATTTAGGCTTTGACTTCAGCACCAAACTCCTTTGGGCCTTCATCTTCTCCTTTCGGTTAAAATCGAGAAAGATAGTCTTGTTGCATCTTTTTTACAAAACATATCCTAAATACATTTTTTCTAGTAAAAGTAAAGTGCAACTAGCCTATTTATTTTACATACCAAATGAAAAAAAATAAATTACATACCCAATAGGAAGAATAAACATGTTTAATTATTACAAACCATTTGAATAATTAAAACAAATCACAACACATTCATCCATAGGTCTCGGCTTTGGTTATGAACAAATAAAATACATATCCACATATGTAAGCAAAATCCAAAAGCATCCCCTTGAACCATAGATTCTCGGCTGAAGCATAAACAGCCGAGAACCACTGTTTTGTTTCCAAAACAAAATCATCCAAATGATATAAATTTTCCAAGATTCCTATATGCATGTCTAAATAGATCTTGAAAAATAAGGGATACTAGGGCTGAAGCCTCTCGGCCTTTTGGTGAATCATCACCAAGAAACCGAATTTTCAGTCCAAATGAAGCATGTATCCAATAACCGGCTCTTGATGCCATGTTGGGTTTTCACAAGTTAAACAGATCTATTTTATCCTTATAAAATAGAAGAACGCAGCGGAATATATAATTTTAAACTTGTTACAGTGAGCTAATATATATATATATATAAAACATTTTTATATAAAATCAGTCAAAACCCATATGGATCGATATATGAAATCATGCTTACAAACAACCATAGAAGGTACAAAGAACTACCTTCAATAATGAGGTCAGCAAGAGGTGAACGAGAATGGCAGCTCCTAAAGCAAGAAGCCTCAAGTTGGTCTACCCACGAGCCACCAACAAGAACACCGGTTGCTAGGATTTTCACTTATACAACTCCTTTTTCCTTTCTCTAGACCGATCAAGAGAAAAGGGGTGCTTAAACTTTCGTGTTCTCCAGTTATCTCACTTGAGAGAGATCTGCAAGCAATCTTATATTGCATGTCCTTGGAAACATAAAGTTCAGGAGAGAGAAAAGTGGGTGGGGCCCAGCCCCTTAACCCATCCGCATTTCTCAGAACAACATCCGCATTAGTTAATGCAGATGAAGTTGTTCTCCCGCATTTGTAAATGCGGGTGAAGTAATTCGTCCGCATTTGCAAATGGTCATCCGCATTAGTAAATGCGGATGTATGTTTCCATCAGCCTTTCCAAAAATGCCCATCCGTATTTGTTCCAAAACAAATGCGGACAGGGATTGTTCATCCGCATTTGTAAATGCGGATGAGTAAACATCATCAGCATTTGTTCAACCACATCAAATGCGGCTGTCTAAAAAGAATGCGGATGAATTAATATTCCTCTCTCTTTTTGAAATAAATTATCCATATAATTTATATACTACACAAGTGTGAATTTATTTGGAAACCCAATTTCCAAATATTCTAAGTGTTAATATTTATTTATATGATCACATCATAAAATAAATATCTTTGGTGTTTGTCTAGCTCGTTATTGGGTATGACCCGACTTGGATCATGACATACTAGCCACATCAATTCAATATGTATTTTGGGCAGATCATTTCCATCACTATCAGCACAAGCATGACAAATACTGCTGATTCAACGGAATTGCCTTCAAATTCCAGCTCAGAGGCTCAGAATTCAGGAGAACGAACTTCTAATGCAGGAGGAACTGGAGGTGGTGACAATGATCAAGAATTTCTTGATGCTGATAACCACTCCATTGAAGACAACATGAATGATGTTACACACTCATTGGATCAAGTTTCTCTTGATAAGTATGCTGATGTGGTGGGAAACACCTCATTACCAGATCAGAATTTCTCTAATTTAGATCTGTCTAACCAACTTGCTGTGATCCCTCAACTTTGGATCCACAAGTCTCATCCCACCATAAACATCATTGGAAATGTTGACTCAGGGTTAAGAACAAGAGGACAAACTCATGACAGCCATGTTTGTTTACATTCTTGTTTCTTATCCCAGATAGAGCCGAAGAAAGTTGATGAGGCTTTGAAGGATGGAAGATGGATTGAAGCTATGCAAGATGATCTGCTTCAAATCAGAAGACAGAAGGTGTGGAACTTATGCCCTCTTCCTCAAGGGAAGACTGTCATAGGTACCAAATGGGTATTCAGGAACAAGAAGGATGATAGAGGGATTATCATCAAGAACAAGGCTAGACTGGTCATCCAAGGATACACTCAAGAAGAAGAGATTGATTACACTGATGTCTTTGCTCCAGATGCAAGACTTGAAGCTGTAAGAATATTCCTGGCTTATGCTGTATTCAAGGATTTCAAGGTCTACCAGCTTGATGTGAAATGTGCTTTTCTCTATGGGGTGATTGATAAAGAAGTTTATATCAGACAACCATCTGGCTTTGCAAACCCAGATCATCCTGATTATGTCTGCAAGCTTGATAAAGCTTTATATGGACTGCATCAAGCTCCAAGAAAGTGGTATGAGACACTAACAACATACCTCTGTCATCATGGATATAAAAGAGGTACTATTGATGGGACTCTCTTTATCAAAGAAACAGGGAATGTCACACTGCTAGTTCAAATATATGTTGATGACATCATCTTTGGTTCAACTAATCCAAAGCTCTGTAAAGACTTTGAGATGCTGATGAAGAATATATTTGAAATGAGTGCCATGGGGGAACTCAGTTTCTTTCTAGGAATTCAAGTGAAGCACGTTGAAGATGGCATCTTCATTAGTCAGTCAAAGTATGTACAGGACATACTTACAAGATTCAAGATGACTGACTGTAAGGTTGCAAAGACACCCATAGCCAAAACCACTCCCTTGGTCCTGATCTTGAGGGGGAGTGTGTTGATGAACATCTCTACAGGGCTATGATTAGGTCACTTATGTACCTTACTGCTAGCAGGCCTAATATTATGTTTGCCACATGTATATGTGCAAGATATCAAGCCAACCCCAAGATGTCACACCTAATCACTGTCAAAAGGATTCTCAGATACCTCAAAGGTGCTCCAAATCTAGGCCTTTGGTATCCAAAGAATTCAGACTTTAATCTGTATGCTTATACGGATAGTGATTATGGTGGCTGCAACATGACTGCAAAGTCGACATTTGGGGGATGTAAATTCCTTGGTGGAAGGATAGTCTCTTAGCAATGCAAGAAGCAATCCTGTGTGTCTACATCAACTGCTGAAGCTGAATACATTGCTGTTGCAAGCTGCTGTGCTCAAGTGCTTTGGATTCAAAATCAGATGCTAGACTATGGGTTCAACTTCAAGGAGACTCCCATCCACATAGACAACAACAGTGCCATCTCTATTACAGAGAATCGTATGCAGCACTCAATGACCAAACACATCAACATCAGGTATCATCATCTGATTAGGGATAATTTTGAAAATGGATTGATCAAACTAATCAAAGTTAACACAAATGAAAAATATGCTGATCTGTTCACAAAGGCATTTGATGACTAGAGATTTAAATATCTTGTATCAGCTATTGAGATGATTAACTTTGAATAGATTTTCTTTAATAACTTAATCAACTTTATTTCCTAAAATTGTGTGTCCTAAGTTGTCTATTAGATCACCTCATAAGCCCAGTTCTCTTTGGAAGAAAACTAACTCTTAACTGATATTCCTTAGATTTGTGAAAATTTACCTTCGGAAGAACATAAATTGCATTCGGAAGAAATTTATGTCTTTAAATCATTTAACAACTTATCTAAGATTTACCTTCGGAAGAAATTCTTGGAGTATCTTCCGAAGCTTAAATTTGTATATAAGCACTTAAATGCATTCAAAGAACAAATATCTTCCGAAAGCAACTAAGTCTCGGAAGACTTGTTCACTTCTTCCGAAGCCAAATTTTCAAAATTTCTTGAAATATCTTCCAAAGCAAAAATTGCCTATGGAAGCTTTGCTACAAAGCTTCCGAAGCAAAAATTGTCTTCGGTAATTTTACAACTTCCAAGAAAACTAACTTTTTGGGCGCACTTTTTCAGAAGTAGGACCCGCTTACAGATTTTAAAGTTTATCTTTTTGTCATAACTTTGTCTCAAATCCACAACATATATCTTCCAAACGGTTCTATTTCGTCTCTCTACTCTCACTGATCCTTACCCTAAATTTACCCCTAATTTCATCTTCTTCTTCCTTTCTTCACTGTAAAGCTTCCTCAAATGGCCAACATTGATCGTCGTAACGACCCTGATTTTTCCATGCACCTACACAGGCAACACAATCAGGTTGCCCTGTTACACTTTGAGAAGGATCCAAGTTTCTCAAATATGTGTAGGTACCTTTCTTCATCACACTACTTCACCTCCCTTACAATTGATCCTCCTCTCTATAAGGATCAGTTGCTTGAGTTCTGGAGGACCTATCAAGAGGTCACCATGGACGGGGAGAAGGCACTATCTACTACAGTGCAGGGGAGGACAGTTTTCATCACTCCGGCCATCATAAACACCCATTTGCAGCTAAATGATGAAGCAGGTGAGCTATCCTTTCCTAAATCTGCTGTCAACCACTCCTTTCAGTAGATGGGCTATGAAGGTGACTTCTCAGTCAAAACCTTCAGGAAGGGGAAGGTCTCATCTCAATGGAAATACCTCCTCCATGTCGTCATTCATGGCCTTTCTAACAAGCATGGAGGATGGGATCAAGTTCCAGAAGACCTCTCCTTTATAGTCCATAGGATGGTAGTTCAGGTACTCTTAATTTGTATATACTAATTTACTTGCAAACTTGGACTCCTTAGAGTATTACATGTTCCCCAGGTATGTTCAACACATTCTCAACTGTGAGTTGGGACCACAGTTGAGGGGAACAGGTAATATTCTTAAAATAGGACAAATGAGGCCCGGCATCTTCAAAATCTTGAAGAAGCCAACTGTCGACTTCTTTGGGGTAGAAACAGCCCTTGTCCCAAAAATGTTTGAGCTCATTACTCAGGGTGAAAACCTAGCAGCACCAGCTAGTGTTGAACCAACACCCTCTACCTCTTACCCACCTCAAACACAGCCTACCATCACCATCACCTATAAAAGAAAATCCCAACGAACCCCTGCACTTACTATTGAGCATGTGCAGGCCCCTATATCAGAACCCATACAGGAGGAAGTGGTATCTCGAGCTCCCACTTCCCCTGAGGAGCAGACCACTCCCATCTTTCCATCACTCAATGTTGAGGTTCCTCATGCTCAGCCTGATGAGCTCACAACCCCACAAACAGCCTTAAGCCATCACTCTGAGTCTCAATACTCTAGTGATCAACCTTCTGGGGAAAGCTACCATCCCCAACCTCTTGATCTAAATTGCCCCATTTCCAGCCTTGACTTCTATTCTGATGAAGATTTGGGCTTTAGTGAGCACCATGAGTCTCTCCTCTCTTCCCACACTCAAAGAGAGATGAGTACTCCTGCCTCCCTCATCTCTAGCCCATATCGGCAACCCCCTACTGAGGTGGATCCTTCTGAATCTATTCAGGAGATCCATATGGAAGAGGCTCTCACTTTAGAAAGTGATTACATAACTAAGACCTCAACTATGGCAACCCAGCCTCTTGATACTTCTCTGGAAGTTGTCATTGGGCAGGGGAAATCCAGTAGCCAAGAAACCCATGCTGGTGGTGAGGAAGAAGACTTAGGTCTAATTCTCTCATCCCCCAATGATTCTTCATCTAAAGATGAGGGGAGTCTGCAACAAAAGGTGCACAAACTATCACATCTTTGCACCTATTTTGTTTCAAAGATAGCTCACCTAGAATCTCAGGTGACTATCTTACAGAAGAGGGTCAATGACCAGCAACTTGATATCACCGATCTCAAGGACAAGTTGGCTGAGAGACCCATGGGGACAACTCATCCAGGTCCACAAGAACCTGTGGATGTCATGGATCAATCACCCAGCTCACCTATGCAAGAGGGATGTGACAACTCGAGTTTCTGGATCAACGTCGTTACCGCATCCAACGTATGTTTGATAATTTAAATAAACTATTTCTATGATTAGTAAATGATTATAATATTTATTAACCAACCCTAAACACCAACTAAACATAACTAATAATTTACTAACTAAACTCAATGTACTTAATAATGTAATCTAAGTGAAGTTGAAGGGCCTATTACATAATGCATGGACCCTTTAAACAATCCACTCACGGGTTCCTCATCTACATCGAAAGCCTTCTCCCCCGTAACCCTTATTTTTCCTCCGCGTGAACTCTGTCGTCGACCCCCATCCCTTACGCAAGCAAGCTTATCGGCAGCCTCCTCTCCTTCTCGCTCAGCCCTTGCTAATCACCAAGCATTCATGATTACCCCTGGCGACTCCCCCTCTCTTCTAACGCAACTCGGAAGTCGACGTTACCCACGACAGTCGCGTAAGTTGATCAAAGCAGCCCCCATTCGGTACTATTTCTTCCCTACTTACTCGTTTCATTACGACTATGGTTTCCTCTCAGGTGCTATGTTTCACACGAGCATAGGGCTATCGGTTTCGGTTTGGTTTTGTTACGTATGTGGGCATTGCCATGAATATATTTTGTGTATAGGTGTATGATTGCATGTATAGCTATGTGTAGACGTTCTATAGGGTATTCATGTATGGTGTTGATGGGTGGGTTCTCGGCAGTGTGTGTTCCTGTGTATATATATATGCATGTTCGGAGGTGCGTGTCTCTGTTGTACATGTAGGTAGCATCGGGTTATGTTGGTGTGTGCACGTATGCTTGTGTGCGCATTGTGTACGTATGGTCCTCGATGGATTGGATTTAATGGGCGAGGTCTCTTGGCAGTGGGTATAACCCTGTGTATGTATACATGGGTGCAGATTAATATGAGTGGTGCATGGTTTGGTTTAGAAGCATGGGGTGTTGGGTTCTCGAGTGTGTTTACCATGAGTGGGTGTGCATGGACTACTGTGTGTGTGTTATTGTGTGGGTGTTATGTGGTTATGATTTTATGTACGTGTATGTAGGCTGCATGGATGTACACGTGGGTTGGAGGGTAGGCGCATGAGGGGTTTGTGTGGAGAGTTGGGCGCATGAGAGGGAAGGGAGGTCAATGCATGCCGTTGACTCGTGGGTTGTATGTGTGCGATGGCAGGGGTGTTTGGGTTTTGTTGTGGTGTGGTATGCTCATGTATGCATGTATGTTAAAAATATCAAAGCACATGGATTTTTGTATGTGATTGGGCATGTATTAAATATAAATTATTATTCGGGTAATATATATTATGTATATATATATATATGGGTGCGTGTTTCGGTTGGGTTGTTACACGGTTGTGATAAGTGTATGACATGTTAAAATGGTATGGGGTTTTATTATAACAAAGCATGTAATTAAAATATATAAAGAGTACCTTTATACATGATTTGGCTGGCGTGATAATTGGATTCCATACATTTGGGGTGTTGTGAGTGCTTGATTGTGTAAGACATATAAATTGGTAGTCCGCACCGTAACCGAACCGAGAACGCGAAACCATACGATCCATCGTTAGTATTTAATATTTAATATTAATTATACAATAAACGTGCATCCAGGTTTTTCGGAAACTTAACCGCTCGTGTTTACGCTAATTGATTTTGCTGTGTACTTAAGGTGAGTTTACAGCCCCACTTTCATACTCTACTCTCTTTTAGGGGAGAGAAACATGTTGTTTTCATATACTGTATGTTACTTAGATTTGTAATACTGCATATACTTGTGTACTATGGTGTTACCACTACGCCTCATTCAGACTGTTAATATGGTTTTAGCGAGGTGATTGTTAGTAGATCTACTGGGTTTGACAAACCCCGCACGGGCTAGTCGCGCTAGCTTGACTGGAGGTCAAACGGGTGAATGGTTGGCCTGTTTTACTGTGCTGTCGTTTGGTACCCACAACCGGGGCATTCATTACATTATTACTGTCAGCTTGGTCGCGAAATTCATACACATAGTGACTTGTTGTGGGCTAGCTACCTACTCATATGCTTTGATTACTAAATCTGGATTTCATTACTGATAATTACTGTTTTCTGTAAAACCTACGAACTCACCAACTTTGTGTTGACACATTAGCATGTTTCTTTCAGGTTCACAAGACGCGCACGCTTAGGATCATATCATTCATGCATTCATCGTTGCACGTGATATATTTACGTTTTTCATGAACTTTATTTAATCGTTTTGCACGTGTTGCGCCATTAAAGATTTAAGATTTATTTATGCTTCCGTAATTACTTATATGGTTATCTTGATAACTCTGCTTTTGGGATATTTTAAACGTTAACAATTAATGATGTTTTATAATTAACGTGTCGTTTGGTGTAATTATTGGCTGAGATCCTGGTATGTCACACGCCTAACGGTAATACCCCGTTGTGGAAATTGAGGGTGTGACAATTGATGCTACCAAAAAGGGGGAGAAATTTCTAACAATCACAGAACCTGGGAGTTCTTTCCAGAGTATGGACATAGAGAAATCACCATTCTCTCTTGCAGATGTTCATACTCAGCAACCTCCTCTAGACAGTGATCTACATTTGCTCATTCAACAACTGTTTGAGGAGGGAATACCAAGAGCAACGTCTGCCCCTTTTGAGAACCCAATCTGGGGTTGGGGATATGATAGTAATAGGAGAGCTCTTGTGATCTCTAGAGCTCAGGGTCAACTAGAAGTTCTCAACATTTCACACCTGAGTTTCTATGAGAGCATCAACTTGGTAGATCTGCCACTTGTCAACCTAAGCAATAACAGACAAGCAGTAAGATTGGTAGAAAGAATCTAAGACAGGGTGCTAGAGGAGTTTAAATTGAGATAAAAATTATATAGACAGAGGCTAGCAGGTGAGATCTTTGGTCAACTGGATGTTGAGGTAGACCCGGAGATTAGCTTCGAAGGGAAAACCTTGACTGAAGGCCCAGAGGTTGAACCTGTGAACATTGAGACAAGATCTTCCTCTGCA
This sequence comes from Flaveria sonorensis, assembly GCA_025506505.1. Taxonomy (NCBI): domain Eukaryota; kingdom Viridiplantae; phylum Streptophyta; class Magnoliopsida; order Asterales; family Asteraceae; genus Flaveria; species Flaveria sonorensis. The sequence continues at coordinate 10,465,355 of CM046439.1, forward strand.
CCTATTATCCTCAGTGAAACACCAGCTGGTGATGGTGTTTCACAACCTCTCTCTGGCTAGAGCTTGACAGCTGAACCAAGCAATAAAGGCCAAAGCTCTCTCCAGTCTAAGTCACCAAAGCCTGTGGTTGACAAAGGCAAAAGGAAACTGACTCCTGAGGAGATTGAGGAGGAGAAGAGAGAGAGGAAGAGGAAGCTGAGGGGAGAGAGTTCAAGTGGTTCCCCAGGGTTTATGGAAGCTGCAATCAGGGCTGCCCCCAGGCTAAACACTCAGGAAGATGAGTTAAGGGCAGCCAGGCTAAACTACCTGGGAACCAGAAACTATAATGTTGATGAACTCATCTCTCTCCCCTTAGATGAGTTGAATGAATTGGCTGACACAGAGTTGTCAAAGGAGAGGAAGGAAGCTGAGGATGCAGTATTGCTCCTCAAGCACAAGGAAGAAATGAGGCTGAAAAGACTCTACAAGAACATTCCTGTCCTTTCCCCAGTTCAAGAAAGTCCTGAACCAGAGAATGTGGCCACTGAACAACCTCAGGTAGCAACTGAAGAAGAAATACTAAAGATGATCAGCTACTTGAGTGCCACAGGTCTCTATCAGGCAGAGGCACTTCTTCCCTTACCATCTGAGTACATATTGTTTGAATACAATAAGCAGATGGAAAAAAAAAAGCTAAAAGAGAAAAACAAGCTGAAAAGAAAAGATTAAAGGAAGAAGCTGCAAAGTCAAGGGCTATCATCCACTAAAGCCAAAAGAAGTCTGCTGACAGGCAAAGGATGATGAGCTTCTTGAAGCTGTATGGATTCTCCGGAAGAAGACTTGGCCCTATGTCTCTATCCACAATGGATGAGCATATCAGGGTAATCAAGCAGAAGATAAAGAAGGGAGAGTTGGTGGACTTGCATTCTCCACCAAGTCCAGCTCAACCTGAAGTTAAGGTGAAGGTTGAACCCACTGAGACAACACAACCTGAACCTGGAGCTGCATCTCAGCCAACTTCATCTTCTGATCCCCAGTAGGGTCCTCCTCTCTCTCCTTCTAAACCTGTGAGAGAGGAGATCCCAACTGAGGAGGACTCAACTGAACAACCTAGTACTCAAGACCAGTCCCCTCAGTTAAAATCATCGGGGAGAAGAAAAAGGATGGCCAGAAGATCAACCTCAAAGAGAAAAAGAAGAAAGGCATCTACCTCCCAACCTCAGGATGAGTCAGAGCATCCTGAGGGAGTGCATGAAGAGGTCTCTCAACTGTCTTTACATGTAAGTGACGGTTGTAGGTTGTAGTATAAAAGTGTCTCAGGTCCTTGTAATTTCTTTATGCTTTGTAACACTTGTAAAAGAACTTGAGATCAATATACAACATCCTTGAAAACCAATCTTGTGTTCTTGTGTTGTTCTTAGTTCTGTCTCTTTAATTTACTTGTGTTCTTAGTATCATCTGTTTTAAGTTATCAGTTCCCTATTTGAATTGTTAAGTGATCTAAGATCTCTCCTCAGTGTGAAACTAAGTGTTAAGTACCCTTACTCGATCCTGCAGAGATACAATCTAAAAGTGTTATTTGCAACTTTTAAATCATCCGGTTTATTTAAATAAATTTCTCAACAATTTCTCCCTTTTTCACCCTGACTCTTAATAGGAAATCACCATTTCTCCCACCTCTAACGTACTTCCAACCAAAATGAAATTATCAAGTAGTTCAACTCAACCCCAAATCAAGTTGTTTAATTTGGTTTAACAAATAAATACAATCAACACGTCTAGCAAGAAGGTTGAAGAATCATCGGTTATCGATTATAGGTACCAATTTCGTTCTCACCGATACCCACATAACCTAATACCCAATGTTATAAATAGGTACAATAATCGGTGCTGGTTTTCTCTTCAAGTGGGGTTTGGTATCAGTTTCAAGTTACCCAATATCAGTCAGGAAAATAGAGTTGGTCACACCAAAAATCGCGGCGGGTAATATTAGGATTTCCTCTTTATTCTTTAAATCTTTTTTTTTTCAATATGATTTCACCACTTTGCATAATTAACCCAAACTTTACATTTAAGTTTATTTTTCTTATAATTAGGTATCACAAAACTTATAAAGTTTTATAAAAATGACCAAAATTTGACTCGGTGTTTAATTTGATTAGATTGAGATGAACTTCGTATATAATTTGAGTACAATCCATAATTACGTTTTTTAAAATAAACCTATTTTTGATGACCGAATACAATTATCAGGTGTAGTGAAACTAGTACACAAAATGAAACTTTAGTTACAGTTTTGTAGATTAAAAGAGAGTATTAGATGGCTTGTAATTTATCTTCTGTTAAATGTTGTATCTAAATATTTTCTTTTAGTTTCATATATCATACTTAAATTAACTATCAAATTTAGAATTTTACAATTACAAAATTATTATTGTCATGTAAGCAATATATTAGATTCCTAATTCCGTGACGTTTTAAAATAACAATTTTAATGTGTCAATACAAAATTGCAATTAGGTGCAAAGTAATCTCAATGTGAATTAGGTTTGTGGGAATTTAAATTGCTAAATCAAATATTTTTCTAAACAAAAATCTAATCTACTCTTGTTAACTCATCATGGTTTATTACAAGACTTAAATTCTCAGAAAGTACATCAATTTACACACCTGAATGATGCTAATGAATTGAAACTTCTGTGAAATTTGCACAAAACACAAAACATTAAAATGTATAAGATGTCAACAACTCAAATTCATATCCATACAACTCACTTTAACAACAATCAACTCATCAATCTAACATCCCATTTCCCTTATCTTACATCTCCAATCAACATAACCCTACTCTTAATACCTACCATTATAATTTAAAACAACTCCCCAACTTGTATCTCTTCTAGAACCTATAGACGGTTGAATGATTTCCTAAGTAAACCGACCTTAAAGCCAGCGAACAGAGAACCCGATACACGCGGTATTTGATCAGCATGAAACCCCGAACAGTGATGTGCTCACCACGTTTGGTTCAGACGCGTGCAAAGATCCTTTGTTTTCTTGGCCTAAACCCCGTGATACGTTTGTTGGGCTCGTGAGTGTAAAGCTTAAATTTGATTCATCACCATGGGCTCTATTAGTTGTTTCTTTGAAGATGGGCATAGCAGCCATAATAGGTGGCGAGATGGCGGTTAAAGGTTCGAATCTTGATTTCTTGGAGATTTGTGGCTCGTGTTGGTTGCCAGGAAGAAAGCTTCCGAGTATGACCTAAGATGATAATTGTGGTCAAACAAACATGATGATTACTGACTTCAAGATTGATGCGAATCTTTGAAAATTTGGGGAAAAGATCCATGACCATTTTTAAAATGATAACGAGTACTAACAAAGATGATAGTTGGTATTGGACTTGCAAAAGCCCATGTTCATCAGAAACAGGTCAAATGAAAGAAATTAACTTAGAAGGGACCAGTCAAATTGGTCTACTTTAGAAGAAGACGGGACAAATGGGTCAAAAGACGACCAAAGTGTAATATTAACTCACCAATAAATTGTAAAACAAACCTATGCGTCTTGACCACTTACCCAACCGACCCACAAGACCAGTTAGAACACACCTAGAATTGTAAAATGTCCTACCTGAATGGGGCTAGCGGCTACCAGCATACCAGCAAGACCTCCACCCAAAACACGTCCATCAGGACCCGCCAAAGAAACACTCATCCCACCAGACGTACCTTTTGCTCCCCCAGTGTCATTTGACGTAAATGCCCCCGACAAAGAGAGAATGTCAAAACGACCCTGCAACACTTTCACACTTAAAACGGTTCTAAAAGTTTTGACCGTGAACATCAGATGTGGCCTTAAGGAAGACCACTTTCTTAAAAAGAAAATGAAAAGAAAAAAGATAGAAAGAAAACAGTTGTACCTCGTATGTTAAAGTACCTCCAGAAGAGTTGGGCTGACGAAGGGTTACATTTGAAATTGCACCATTTGCAGCAAGAACACATATAGCTTGTGATCGTTGTTGGGCAAAGGATATAATCTTCATATTAACATCCTAATACACAAAAAAAAAAAAGCTTAATAGGTGCTGCAACTATAATTATCATACTCTAAATCTCTGATTGACCGATTCTCAAAACATTTATATAAAAACAAGTGAATATCATAGCACAGGAGAAAACATAAGTACAAATCTTGGGGAATCAAGAAGAAAAAAGATTTAAAACAAACTATCGTATAGGAATACCTCTCCAGAATTAACTGTAAGCACGTGGGGCGTAAAATTGGGACCAACCGAGTATGCCACTTGCTCACCTACAACATCTAGATCACGAAGATTAATAAACATGGAAGAAAATATCAAAAAAAAAAAAAAAATAGATGAAAAAAACAACTTAACAGATAAAAATCCAATCTTTAAACAAGATTATAATTTGCTTTGTTGCAAGAACAAATGCCTTGAAGTGCATTCACAGATGACAGTCAATCAAGAGCACAATCACAAATTCAATTTCATTTATGGTAAAGTGTAGATGATTTCAGAACTAAACTAAAGTGAGTGAATTAATTTTTCAAAATATTTCTCATTATTAAGTGAGACCGAGAAATTCAGCGGAAGGATAGAAGGTCCAATCAGTAATCACACATTTTGTACTAATCAACTCAGATACTTATACATCAATTAGGAACTAGATTAAGTAAAAATCTTTAAAATTTCTACAACAATTTCAGATAGTAGTTTCCAAATGAGTGTTTTCACTTATAACCATTACCAAAAACACCAATATAACACTTCCCTTACAAAACCGATCAACTTGGTACAAAACTACAAATATGATGTATGAACGTAACAAACAATGTTTCTTGAAAATTTGTAAAACCCAAAAGAATGGTTCGAATATTGAATAACAAGATTGCTAAAGGTGAAAGAAAGTCATTTCTTTTTGTGCAGAAAGATTCTGTTGGAGTGGCTATAAATAGTAAACGATTTGACTAGATAAAATCTGTCATGAGCCAATGATTTTGAGCATAAGAATAGGGGATGTTGATGTGTGGCTGACTCTTCTCACTTCTCCCTTCTCACTTCTCACTCTGAGTGTGTGTGTGTGTGTGTGTTCAAATTTGACAGCAGACATCCACCATAGGGGGACCCAGTCCCACAATAAATTCATCAAAGATCCAAACATCTAGTTTTTATTCAACATATGCACAAAACAGACCAAATTGACCTCAAGTTAAACAGTGAATCTGAAGTTGACATAAAGTCGAACACCTGGTGTGCAGAACTCCAACTTTTGTTTTCTGCTGATGGAAGTTAAGGGCTTCACATGATTATGCTTCAAAGATTGATAATCTCCGGTGAGGGGAATCGATGCAGAAATCGGCATCGGAGATAAAGTTGTCACCGTCGGTTTGCCGTCGGGTCCGTACTTCCTCGGTCGTCCCCTCTTTTTCTTGAAACCATCTGACCCAATAATCGCACCACCCACCGTCGCTTCAGCCGGTGGCGGTGTCGGTGTCGGTGGTGGTAGTGATGGTGGTGGCGCCATCGTCGTCGCCAGCGGTAGGAGAAACTTACCGGAATCTTGATTTTGATTATCATCTTTACCTTCCATTTTCACAAACCCAATTGATTCTTCACTAATCACCTTCGATTTTACTTTAAAATCAAACTACTGAAATTATAAAAATCCTTTTTTTGCAAGAAGCTCAACTAATTTAATCAAAATGAACACCCTTTGAAGAACATTTAACGAAAAAAAAATTTAGAAAAATTAAATCTATTACAGATTAGAAATTACTTTCGGACGACATGAAGACGAAATTTCTAAAATTTGTGATTTGATAGCAAAAATACTAAAAACTGTTGAAATTAATTCGAAGAGCAATAACAGTTCTTCGATTATAATTTCAGCTGTAGCAGGAGATTAAGGATTAAGTCAAAAGAATTTTTTTTTTAAAAAAACACAGAAAAATAAAAATACAAGCTAAAGTTTTGTTTGTTTGCTGAAAATTTTTTCATGGAAATGAAATTAGGGTTTCGCAGAAAACAAGAAAGGGAGAAAAATTAAAGGAGGAAAATAGAAATAAAAATTAAATAAGGGAATTCTATTAAAATATATGTAATTTGATTGGATAATTTATATTTTAATTACAAAATACAAAGTATTAATTTTGGTTAAGAAAATGTTTCAAGTCCGTCTTGGAAATTCAATAATCCGAATTAAATAAATATGGAAATGTATTTAAGTAATACTTAAATACTTAAATATTAAATAAATAAATATTTCTGAAATTAATTTCTTTATGGATAAAGAAAGTTATTTATTTGATTAAAACAATCTAAAGTTGAGACGAGAATATTGGATATTTGACCCTTTCTACCACCTTTGACCACTTCTCATATAAACTGACTATAAACCTTAACAACCTGCATATGTCATATGTTGTGGTTGAATGTCATTTATGTCAAAAGTGAAAACATTTCATTAAAATATTTGGCTTATTCTTAGTTACACTGGATATGTAAAATAATATGATTCGATAAAAAAAAATTTGAACAACAAGTTTATTCAACAAGCAACTAGCAAATACTGACAAACATGAAATAAATAGAAAACAAACCCAAATTGTATATCACACTTTCTCCACTCACTCCAAACTAGGTGACCTAGTTTAAATCTGTTCTTAATCCAGAGGAAGCTAAGGTCATAATATCTCCAATGATAATCTTGATCTTAACCTGAACTCCATTGAACACATTTTTGTTAAGGGCACGCCATACACTCCCACAACTAATGAGAATGACAGATTGGATAATTCTTCTCCTTTGACTATCCATTCCAAGTGATTATGCAACCCAAGAAGGTCATATGCAAAGAAGGCGAAAAAGGGAGTAATCTTACACCAGCTTGCAACAAACTAGGAAACAACCGAGGCAACATAACACGAAGTAAGAATATGATCCACTTCTCATCGACATCATCACATAAAAGGGCATAAAGAAGACTCCAACCGAATATTAAGAATACGTAAACCGTCCATCATAGGCATACCCCAGAGAGAACCATCCACCAAAACATGTTTATCTTCAAGGGAACCCAACTATTCCATTTAAGCATTCTCATATTTGAAGTAGAATCCATTAAAGTTAACAGAATTCTCATACATGCCACCGAGAAAATATCGGGCTTATCATAACTCCAAACCTATTATCCTCTTGATCCATGAAACTAACATTCTTCAATAGACTTTCCAGCTCATGCAACTAGGAAAGCACCTCCTCGTCCATATTAATCAACTTAATTTCACTCCTTCTCTTCGCCTCAAAACAACAATAACATTTTTAGGAGCCTCTTAAAGTGAAAGATAATATGACGCCACTCTTTCAAGGACTGATTGAAAGAGAGTAAGCCGACCTCCCATAGAAATCGAATGAGCTTTCCAATTAGCCAATCTACTGTCAAAAACATTCAACACATGCTTCCAAATTGCAATCTGGTTCGTATTAGCTCCGACTAAGTGGCCGAGGTATGTAAAAGGGGCCAAACCAACTTTATAGTTTCAATTTCAACACGATGCACATCCACACCTATAAGAATAGACTTACAGAGATTAATTTTTAACCCCGATAATAGATGGAAACACCTCAGTAACTAAGACAAGCTTCGAGCATTTAGAATAGACCATTCCCTAGTAATAAGCACATCATCGGCGTATAAAAGGTGAGACACCAAAGGACCATTATTTGGAGCCGAGAAGCCAAGGAACAAGTCTTCTTCACACATTCTTTTGATCATCACTATAATGAAAAGAAAAAGGGATAAAGGATCCTCATAACTAATACCTTTGAAACATAGAAATTCAAATGCAGGCAAGCCGTTAACTAGCACCGACGATCTCGTAGAGGCTAAAATACACTGAACCTAGCCTAGCCCTTTATCCGGAAATTTCATTTGAAGAAGATTTGATTCACCAACAATGAGTCAAAGAACACCATGCATTGATGGGTGCTGAGGTCCCATATTGACTTGAGGAAACTCTAGTTCATATGATCTTCGCCTTTCGAAATCTATTTAAAAAAGAAAAGCTTTACCTTTCTTTTTCTTTAACCAAGAAAGCAATTCATTTGATGATTAGAGGACCGTCAAGGATCGATCTATTTTTCACAAAAGTAGATTGAGTGTCTGATATTATAGAGTCAAGCACAATCTTGAGCCGGTTAGCCAATACCTCGTATATAACTTTACTAATGACACTAATAAGGTTGATTGGCCTATAGTCTTGAATTTTGGATGGATCCCTGGTCTTGGACACATATATAGGAAATAAAAGAGAAGCAACACCCCTTATTAAGCAGACCAGTTTCATGAAAGTGGGCAAAAAGAGAAAAAAAATCATTCTCAAAAAATCAAGAATTGAACAATCTGAAAGGGATTGGAGCAAAATCAAGGGGTCGGTGATCAACATAAGGGTAGAGTGGTTCGAAAGGTACCGAGGCAAGGCCGTCAAACAAGAATTAGACCACTCATCTAAAAACTCTTGGTTCACAGGGAACCTATCTATTTTACTTAGCTTCCTCCCATTGTTGTTACAATAAGTGAAGTTCAACACGTTCATGGAAAACTAAAAAAGACCATTCTTGTTTATAAAATAACTAAAGTTGCGCGCACTAGTTGGGTAAAAATTTGAATTCCTACATTCCTCAGGAAATCTAACTGTGTTAAAATCCATTATAATAACCCAAGTTCCAGATTAAAACTCTTTCAAGCGACTATATTCATCCCATGGAACTCTCTTAGACGTGGTGTCACGAGGGCCATAAATATTAACAACATGGATAACCAAATTAGATTAACAAGGATATTATTCACAAGCTTGACCTGACTGGAATAAAAGCTCTAAAGAGTGTTAAAGTTGCAAAACAAGGCACTATTAATCTTAACACAAAAAAAAGAGTATTCTATTATCTAACTCCAACATGAAATAAGTACAGTCTCGTCACAAAGAAGAGAGTTTTCCGGTGATCTAACTCTGACGTGAAACAAGTAAAGACTCGTCACAAAGAAGAGAGTTTTTTGTGATCTAACTTTGAGGTGAAATAAATATTTGCATGTATGAAAAACAAGAATATGTATGAAAGTATATAGAACTGAGCATTATATATGATGAAAATATACTCTCGCTACATATACTATTTTGTATGAGTTGTGGTAGCACCACATGTCAAGTGGTTATTCGTGTCGTGTCGGTCCAAAGATAAGTTTGATACATTAGTTATTCATGTGGTCCTCTCATGTATAGAATTGGCATGTCATCCAATGCCCAGAACCATTCGTTCTGACTTGTATTCACCATTTATTTCTATTAACTAACATAAGTCCAAAACGATGCCTTGATCGGTTAACCATTTACATTAATTGGTCCGTACAGGTGCTTAGGCTTAACCCGAACCTATTTTATAATATAGTGTTTTAATTAAGTTACCTAGACCGAATTGGTATTTCTTCCTTAATGTGACCCATTTATTCTTATGGTACATGTTTCAAGGCTTTACCCTTCAAGACCCCCTTAAGTTTAATGTGTATAATCTTTTTGATCTAGTAAGTAAGAATAAAGAAATAATTTTTTTTTAAAAAAAAATTTATCTTCATTTTGTTAGTGTTTAGGCTTGAAATGTGACAAGTATGCTTTGACATACCTGCTTAGTACACATATGACGCATACTAATGATATGATTTGCATGCCTATTTACACTTGTCGTGGGGTATGGACAACGTGTTAACGGTTTCGACATTAATTGCTTGCCGCTTATTTTTCCCATATGTATCATTGTATGTGTAGCTCCTCATCTTTTCTCTCCCGCACTCTTTTTCCTCTTAGGCTTCTTCTAGCAGTGTTCATATTCCCCAATATATCTTCAAATGTGCTTCCTTTTCTATAATTCTCGTTCCATCTCCTTTACTTTTTATACTACAAAGAACATTACGTGGAATATATAAATCTTGTTCTAAGTCATGTCGATGGAAGAGGTTAGAATGTTTAAGGATGATTATTTTATGCCCAGGAACCTAAAACCCACCATTGCTTGAGCCTCATCAGTTGCTTTAACCATTACCTCTCAAGATATTTGAAATTAGCCATCTTCGTAGGGAAAGAACACAACGTAGCTGCATACATGACAAACGACATAAAGGAACCATATTTATTAGCATACATTAATAGATGATGTGCATGAACATGTCAAATATAAAGATGACTAAGTGTTTGGAAAATTTTTATTAAATATATATATGTATTTTATGAAATTTAACTTATATTATGCAAGGATATCGACCTAAAGGAGCTGAGCTCTATTATTGAAGCATAAGCTCATATGTATTAAATTAAAAGAAAATGACTCGAATGAAGTAATCACAATGTATTAATATTAGTATGAGAACATCATGAAATGATGAAGAGTAGGTAATTACAAGGTTTAGTGATTTAGAAAAAAAATAATTTAAGTGAAAGATCAATAGTTTCACTAAAGTATAATAATAAGTTAAGGACATGATCTTTTTAAAGAGAAATATAACCGATGACAAACTTTTTGTGTTACAAATTAAGATCATGAGAACATCTAATAAGTGAATATGAGAATATATGAAGGTTTAAGATATTTAATAATTTGAATAGAGTCCCATGGAAGTAAAGGTTCATTGATCTTCTTTGTACATTAGACCATCGAAGAATCTTAAGGGATGTGGGATTCAACTATCAGGGAATTTAATAATTTTATAGCATATGCAGTAGAATACTATACAAAGAATATCGATAGTGGCAGATAAATAAAATTGCATGAAAAAAAACGTTAGACTCATAAATGTAGTATATTCTAATGAGTTAAATAGATCTAAAAAGATCATTTAATTCTTATAAATAAGTTGTAGTTGTTGCACAACACTAGTAAAACATAAGACAAATTGTGATGATTTGATATAGCATCATAAGATAGTTTTGTGAGGGATGTACCAAAAGGAGTTTAAGCATCAAGTACCACACAAGTTGATGAGTAGGAAAACCTTTTTGGGATTCTATCCTAAGGTTCTTAAAAAGGATGGATGCTCTGATGGTAAAAGAAATTGATGTAATAATACTCTACATGCAAAAAAGATAATTCATTTAAGGATATCGAGTCCCCTGTAGGCATCTAAGTCCGAAAAGAATGCTAATATGCTACAATAAAAGGATACTACTTAAGATTGTGTATTGTATGACATAATAAACATATACTATGATAATGATGAGGATTATCACTAATCATAAGGTGGCCTAGGACTAAGATTAAAAGCTTGAAAAAATTGTATTATGCAAACCTTAATGGTGATGCAAACAATAACATGTTTTTTTTTAAGGCGACAAATAGAATAGTCACCTTTTCTAAATGAAATTTTAAAGATAAGGTTGTTATTATATCGGTAATATAAGCGGATATGTTTGTAGCATTCCAAAATTTAAATATAAGGGAAAAGGTTTGAGTTATATTTTAAAAATAGGGAAAAAACTAAAGAAAGTCCAAGGGGTTAGTGAAAAATAACCCTAAAATATAATTATATTTAAAGGAGACCTTAACCACCCCTTACCTATTTGGGAAAGCCTGGCATACAAGCCTTTGTGTTTTTGGAGAGAAAGGCGCCATATCTAGAGAGTGAAAGCTTAGGTTGCATGTAAAAGGTAAGGCTTTAAGCCTCTATCATCGACGAGCTTAGATCTATGTGCATGAGTATGTGTTTATCGGGATCTTATGATAATGTTTCCACCTATACGTAAGAGTGTGTAAATCTCGGGTTTTTAAAGCTTGTTCTAGGGTTTGCTCTTCATCAACGAAAAGGGTGAGTTCTAGATCCTCTCTCTTTATTCTTTTCAATGATTTTAGGGATGATATGCATGCTGAACTTGTTTTACACTTAGATCTATGGTTTTTTACATAAATTTACCACCTTTATTTCTAGGGTTCCTATTTACCATATTCCATGTTTATGTTTAAAGTTTACTCATGAGCCCTAGAATATGTATAATGTGTAATGACTTTTTAAAGAAAGTTAATGGTATAACTATGCATGGTTCCCATTTTGTCACACTCAACCATCATTGTTCACTATAGCAACGGTCATCGCAAGTAAACTGTTACCCGCATTGATTTGGTCATCAGCATAAAACTGTAGAATCCCAGTAAGCTCTGATGTGGATGAGTATACTATACCATATACCTACTGTTACCCACATCACCTTCTGTTAACCAACTCTATACTATTAGCTGTATCGCATACCATTACCCTCATTGTATATTATTACCTGCATCGTATACTGTTACATGTATCGCCTACTGTTACCCCGCATTGCCTATGTTTCTCGCATCGCCTATTGATTATGACATCCCCTCTAACATTTAGCTGATTAGCGTTTGTTATCCGCAGTGAGTGTTACTTCACTGAAGTTACTTATCTACATTGCCCATATCCACCGTATCAACCAATTGTTACTCGCATTGACTATGTCTTCACATTAAATCATACTTAGCTATGCAATCGGGGTTCATTTGACTACACTTAGCCAAGATGAACCAATATAATCTGCATTAACCTAATGCCCATCCATTGACTACACATAAATATTGTCATTATGAATGCTAAATGTCAATATTTAGGGAACTCACGCCTATTATTCCTAATGGGTTAAAAGATAAGTCAAGTAAAAGGGAACAAGGATGATCAGAACAAGGATGTTACAAATCTAGAAATTCAGTGATGAAGATGTATCTAACAAGGAGCCTTCTAAAAGGAAATCACGCCTAGTTATTCCTAATTTAGATATCAGGACAAAAGGATCAAGGTGGTGGAATCGTATGCGTGTCAGAAATGTAATCACCCACACTCGAAAAAATGAAAGAGCAGTACTATCTTATGCTTTTGATATGTGCAATCAAGCCATACTATAGAGGCCAAAGTGTTACAATTAGAGAGATGGCCCATGTGGGAAGTGATTGTATAAACCAAAGATGGGAAGTGTAGGTCTAGAAAAATTCAAAAAGATGATCAGGAAGCCCAAGGCTAAGGCAAGGACTACACCATATGTAAGGCACCGTTCACGGAACGCTTACAATTGGTCAATCATCACATAAAATAAATACTTAAAACACATCATTTTTTTTGTAACGGAATACATCTTTTCATTAATAAACTAAATTGTGTCAAATCATCACATCATTTCGTTAACATCCCAAAAACTGTATTAATACATTATCATTCTCAAAAATATGGATGCAGAACTCTGATCACCCCCGTAGCTTATGCATCCATGCATGCACCTCTTTAGCATCAACATTACCTGCCAACTGATATGCATATAAAAAGTCAGCTTTGCTGAGTGAGTTCTAGTTTATAATAAAATACATTTCTTTTGTATAAACATATCTTTACTTTCATACATGATCATACATCATACATACATCTTGATAATAATTATTTATCTTTTTATCGTTCATAATCGTGTGTTTTTGTACTTTCTTTCATTAACATCTTTCACTTTTATCTAGATCTCATCATATGTTATGCCCCATCATTGTGCACGAAGCAACTACCGTCTTGGGGTCAAGCGACAAGGATCCCGTTTCCACACGTCTTGATCAATCACAAAGATTGACCCCCTGTGTACACTCTCATGGGTTAGCTAAACCGTACACAGTTGAGTGGCAATCCCTCAAGGAGTTGTGTACCTCCATAAATTTGCTTGCAAGACCTCATTCATCATTACGTTCCATTTTCATTATCGTTATCTTCCACTTTCATTACATAATACTTTACGTAAATATACATATCAGCCACGTAAAGTCACATCATAAAAATAACATGAAATAATAATAATAATAACAGCATATAGAAAAGAATTAAAATACAATTAGCCCCTGAACTCATGCTAAACTATCAATTAGCAAACACAACACTAATACTAATACTTCCGAAGCAAACATAAGCTTCGGAAGATAATATGCTATAAGCTTCGGAAGAAAATAAGCTTCCGAAGAAATAAGCTTCAGAAGAAAATAAGCTTCGGAAGAAAACTTGTACTTCTGCTTCGGAAGCAAACCTGATTTGACTGTTATAACTCATTATTAGAAACATTAGACAAGCATAAACTTCCATTAAAAATAAGTACTTAGCACTTAAATTCTATTCCTAAAATTCAGAATAAACCTAAGTGTTCACAGCGCATGAAATAGGTATACAACGGATGACTTAAATAACATAAGGTCCACAGCGGACAGCCAAAGTCCACAGCGGACGGCCAAAGTCCACAGCGTATGAATAAATACTAAGTATGTCCATAGCGGATGACTTAAAATGTATAAGTGTCCACAGCGGACAGCCAAGTCCAGAACGGACAGTCTAAAAGTACCTAAAGGGTACACAGCAGACGGCATGCATACTTAAGTGTTTACAGCAGACATGCATGTCCAAGCGGACAACAAGTTTATACCTACGATCCAATCTTGTGCAGTTTCTAGTCCCATATCATATTAAGGCATTCTTAGCATGGATGATATCAATTACACACTAAAACATAACAAACAACCATTCCACATCATGGGATCTTAAAAGAAAACCTTCATCTTTCATATACAAATGTATTTTCATGGAAAATCATAGTTTGGTCTAGAAACATCATTAATATAAATATCAACCCCAAACAAGTAGAAAACATGTAAAAGAGAGGATCTAGAACTAACATTACTAGCTTCGAGTGACCCACAACAAACCCGGAGCAACCTGGAGTTCTAGCACCTAAACACACAAAAACAAGCAGCTAAAAACATAGGAATCGATCCAGAAGCGTAACCCGTCTGAACGAGAAGAAAACACCTTAAAATCTTACCTTTTGAGGTTTCTTCTACTTCTCACTTAGAATGGTGGGATCTTCTTTCTCTCTTTAGACGAGCGGTTTGTGTATGGGAGAGGGATATGGGCAGCCAATTTCCTTTTTAAACCCTATTATAGGCGGTTTGGCCCTTGAACACTTTTAACCCTTGCTTTTTGAAATAATAACTCGTTTTCTCCCTTTACTTTACTTTTCTTTTTCTGAAATTTTCGGGTGTTACAAGTCCACCCCCCCTTATATAGGTTTCTTCCCCGAAACCTGTCATTCCTCGAACAGCTGCGAATAGTGTTGTCTCATCTCTTCCTCGGTCTCCCATGTAGACTCGGACCCCTTCCTGTGTCTCCACCGTACTCGCACAAGTGGTACCACTTTATTCCATATCCTTTTTCCTCTCTATCAATGATGGACACCGGTTGCTCCACAAATTGAGCCTTCGTCCACCTCGATATCCTCAAGTGGCACGATCATATCTTCATCGGCTAAACACTTTCTCAGATGAGATACATGGAACGTTGGATGAGTTCCACTTAACTCATCGGGTAGTTCTAACTTGTAAGCTACCTCTCCTACTCGAGCAATGATTCGGAAAGGCCCTTCATCCGCTCGGAGTTAATTCGATCCTCCTTCAAGCTTCGTCCTGAAATTCCTTGACCTGCTTCATCACATCAGAGGTCAAGATCATTTGATAAGCCTTTACCCAATTGGCTCGGGTCTCTCCTTTCGGCTAAGGGCATCCGCCACCATATTGGCCTTGCCCGAATGGTAATGGATTTACTATCATAATCCTTGATCAACTCTAACCACCTCCTTTGCCTCATATTGAGATCCTTTGATCAAAGAAGTACTTCAAGCTCTTGTGGACAGTAAAGATAGTGCACTTCGTCCCGTACAAGTAATGCCTCCAAATCTTCAATGCAAAGACCATAGCCGCCAACTCCAAACCATGAGTAGGGTAGTTGCCTCATGGATCTTCAATTGTCCGGACACATAAGCTATAACTTTCCCCCGTTGCATCAACTCGCAACCCAATCCTGAATAAGAAGCATTCGAATAGTCCACCAAGTCTTTGCTCCCTTCGGGTGACGTCAAGACAGGAGCTTGAGTCAATCTCGTCTTTAGCTCTTCGAAAGCATTCTCCTGCTCTAGACCCCATACGAACTTCATATCTTTACGGGTCAACTAGGTCAATGGTGATGCTATCTTGGAGAAGTCTTGGATGAATCTTCTGTAATAGTCCTCCAAACCCAAGAAACTACGAATCTCAGATGGAGTCTTTGGAGACTTCCATTGCATCACCGCCTTAACTTTTGCTGGTTCCGCCATGATCCCTTCAGGATTAACCACATGACCCAGAACCTGAACTTCGCGTAACCAGAACGCACACTTGGAGAACTTGGCGTACAGCTTCTCCATTCTAAGCGTCTCCAGCACCTCCTGAATGTGACAGGCATGCTCTTCTTCGAATAAATCAGGATATCATCGATAAACACAATCACTGATTTATCTAGCATAGGACAACACACCCGATTCATCAGATCCTAAAAGCAGCTGGCACGTTGGTTAAACCAAAAGACATAACAAGAAACTCGTAGTGTCCATATGCATACGAAAAGCTGTTTTAGGAATATCCTATTCCTTCACCTTCAGTTGGTGGTAACCAGATCGGAGACCTATCCTTAAGAACCAACTGGCACTTTGGAGCTGATCAAACAAGTCATCAATCCTCGATAACGGATACCGATTCTTCACCTTCAACTTATTCAGCTCATGGTAGTTGATGCACATCCCCATGCTACTGTCCTTCTTCTTCACAAACAAGACCGGAGCACCCCACGAAGAGATACTGGTCGAATGAACCCTTTATATATAACTCACGCAGCCGAGTCATCAATTCCTTCATCTCGGAGGGAGCTAGATGATACGGTGCCTTAGCAACAGGTTGGGTATAAGGTATCAATCGATCTGGAACTCGATCTCGTGGTCAGGTGGCACACCTGATAGATCTTCCAGTAATATGTCTGGGAAGTCACACACGACCGATACATCTAACAATCATGGTACTGACACATCCACATTCTTCACATAAGCCAGATAGGCACCACATCCATGTCTCATACACTTTTCTGCCACAACCATCGAAATTACTTTCGAGACCGTACTGACTTTATCGCTGTAAATACCGAACTCCCATCGAGCGTGGTTAATTGAATTATCTTCTTTCGACACACGATGTTTGCTTCATAGGCTGCTAGCCAATCTATCCCTAGGACTACATCGAATCCGCCTAAGGACATCACGAATAACCTAGCAGAGAACCTATGGCCTTCCAACTCTATGACAAATCTTCTACCATATCAGAAATCCAGTAGACTTACCATGGCAGTTTCTACATCGAAGGGCTCATCAATATTTCTACTCCTAACGGGAAACTTATCATAGGAGGCAATAGAAATAAAACTCCTACTAACACCAGAATCAAAAAGCACAGAGGCAGAAGTTTGGTTTACTAGGAAGGTACCTGACACCACGTTGGGGTCCATCCTAGCCTCCTCTCAGGTCATAGTGAATGCCCTGGCTTTAGCCCTCTGCCCCTCCTTCTTCTTCTCGATCCCCTTCCTCGCCCCGGAGTTCCCAGCCCTTGGCTTCTTGCAGTCCCTGCTAAGATGGCCCTCTTCACCGCAGTTATAACATCTTATAACCCCACAATCTCTCGCCATATGACCAGGCCTCCCACACTTGAAACAAATGTTTGATCCCCACTTACACTCCCCCATATGATCTTTCCCAAACTTACTACACAACTCACCACTACCTCAGTTGCAGCCATCCTACAGCCCTCTACCTTCATCTTTTTGCCCTTGGTGGTGAAACCACCACTGCCAAAATGTTTCCCACCCTAGTTCCTCTATCCACTTCCCTTCTTGTTAACCTTCACCATGGTCACCTCCTCCCTCTCATCATACAGTCTCCCTACCAGATCAACCACTAACTTGAATGTACCTGGCCGGGCGGCGCAATCAGATGTCTATGGATATCCACCGGAAGACCTTAGATGTATCTTTTGATCTTTCATGACACGGGTGTCACCTGATCTGGCAACAGCCTCGCCATCTCATTAAACTTAGTCGTGTACAACTGGTTCGTCATAGTTCCCGCCTTCAACTGCAGAACTCCCTCTCAATCTTGTCAAGTTCCCTGTGAGGATAAAACTCCTCAATCACCAGCTTCTTTAGTTCATTCCATCTCATTCTTCCAATTGCTCTACTACCCTCAACCTGGACACTGTTATCCCACCAGTATAAGGCCGAATCCCCAAATGAATAGGTAGCAAACTTCACTTTCGTTCCTCCCTGCACTCGCTGATATCCAACACTACCTCCATTTCCCTCACCCATTGGTGAGCAGCAGCAACATTCCCATTCCCATCAAAAGTCAGGGGCTTGCATCTCTAAAATGCCCCATAGTTGCACCCTTTTGCAGTTTCCTGCATGGCTTCCTCTTCCTCATTGTCACTGGAGACAAGCATCTCAGTCTCTGGTTGCTCCCTTTCCCCTAAACCTTTCTTCTCGCACTCTCTCCTAATAATTTTCATCTAGCACTCTCATCACCGCTTCATGGTGATGAAGCTCGGGCTCTTCAGGAGCCGTTTCAGCAGTCTTAGCCCTGTTCCTTGAGACACGCAGCCCAACACCACGTCCACCATGACCTCCACCTCATGAAGCCTTTGAAAATCTATCACCAGCCATCTCTAAGCACTATAAGATTCAAACACTAACATGGTCATTCAAGGTAATAGCACAGATTATGTCAAGTATAGTAAGTTCCTAATTACAGTGGCCAGTTATGATTAGCCACTTACTTTACTCTTCAATCCTCAAGCATTTCCTATCCTGACTACATCAGTATCCAAATCTACTAGAAGCACATAAATCACATAACACGCGCACATAATTCCTTTTTCCATTAACGTACATAAAATGTTTACATAAAACCTTTACCTGCAGGCATGTAGCTACTAGGACTGGCATCCTTTTCCTTTCGTCTCATTCTCAGTTAAGTTTTAGGTTTTTATAAATAATTTACCCAATTCTCTTAAACTTTGGCTCTGATACCAACTTGTAAGGCCCCGTTCCCGGAACGCTTACAATTGGTCAATCATCGCATAAAATACTTAAAACACATCTGTTTTTTTGCAGCAGAAATAATCTTCTTTTCATTAATAAATTAAATTGTGTCAAATCATCACATCATTTCGTTACAACCCAAAAATTGTATTAATACATTACCATTCTCAAAAATATGGATGCCAGACTCAGATCATCCCAGTAGCTTATGCATTCATGCCTGCACCTCCTCAGCATCAACAATTACCTACCAACTGATATGCATATAAAAAGTCAGCGTTACTGAGTGAGTTTTAGTTTATAATAAAATACATTTCTTTCGTATAAACATATCATTTACTTTCATATGTGATCATACATCATACATACATCTTGATAATAATTATTTATTATCTTTCATCATCGTTCATAATCGTTCGTTTTCGTACTTTCTTTCATTAACATCTTTCACTTTTTATCTAGATCCCGTCATATGCTATGCCCCATCATTGTTCACGAAGCAACTACCATCTTGGGCCAAGCGACAAGGATCCCGTTTTCGCACATCTTGATCAATCACAAAGATTGACCCCCTTGTGTGCACTCTCATGGGTTAGCTAAACAGCATACAGTTGAGCTAACAACCCCTGAAGGAGTTATGAACCTCCATTAAATTTGCTTTTAAGACTTTTATTCATTCATTACGTTCCACTTTTCATTATTATTATCTTCCACTTTTCATTACATAATACTTTACGTACATATACATAACATGCCACGTAAATTCACATCATAAAACATAACATGAAATATTAATAATCATAATAGCAGCACATAATAAAAGAATCAAACATACAATTAAGCCCCTGAACACGTGCTAACTATCAGTTAGCAAACACAAACCTAATACTAATACTTTCGAAGGCAAACATAAGCTTTGGAAGATATATGCTATAAGTTTCGAAAGAAAATAAGCTTTGGAAGAAAATAAGCTTCGGAAGAAATTAAGCTTCGGAAGAAAATAAGCTTCAGAAGAAATGATTTGTCTACTCGTTTCTGACGGTAGCCTTGTCTTAGTATACTGTGATAGGGCTTGTTGTGTACCAATGATCTTTTCTATGATGAAAGCTGATAAATTTATGAAGCGTAATTGATGTGCTTACCTAGACTACATCAAGGATACTAATATTTCAACACCAGGAACAGAGGATGTTCTTTTGGTATGTTAATTCCTTGATGTGTTCCCTGAGGACCTTATGGGAGTACCACTAGACTTGAATTCCAAATATATCTAGTTCTTGAAGCTCAACCTATTGCTAAGGTACCATGTCTATTAGCTCCGACAATAAGGAAGGAACTCATGACTCAGCTCCAATATCTACCTAACAAGGGCTTCATCAGACCAAGTATCTCACCTAGGGGCGTGATGCTCTGGTGCTATTTATGAAAAAGAAAGATGGGAGCATATGAATATGAATCAGCTATCAAGAACTAAACAAGCTCATCATTAGGAATAAGTATCCCTTACCAAGGATTGATGACTTATTCGACCAGTTACAAGGAGCAAGTTGGTTCTCACGAATTGACTTAAGGTCAGGATATCATCAACTAAAAGTGAAAGAGCAAAATATACCAAAGACAACCTTGCGAACATGTTATAGGAATTATGAATTCCTTGTAATGTCATTTGGGTTGACAAATGAACCTTCTACATTCTTGGACCTAATGAATCGAGTGTGTCACCTGATGTTAAACAAATCTGTGATTGTGTTCATCAACCACGCCCTAATCTACTCAAGGAATGAAGGTTATCATGCTTGTCATATATGGGAGGTATTAGAAACCTTAAGAAAGAGAAGTTGTATGCTAAATTATCAAATTGCACTTTCTGGTTATGAGAAGTGCAATTCCTAGGTCATGTTATTAGCCGAGACAGAATCCTGGTAGATCCAGTAATGATAGAAGCTATTACTCAATGAGGGTTCTCCAAAGACACCCTTAGAAATCCAAAGCTTTCTAGGATTAGCAGGGTATTATCAGAGATTTATTCAAGATTTCTCAAAGATTGTGTTGCCTCTAACAAAGTTAACTCGAAAGGAGGTGAAGTTTGAATGTGGACAGACCTAAGAAGATGCGTTTCAAGAACTGAAGAAGAGGTTGACTCAAGGACCTATCCTAACACTACGAAATGAAAATGAGGATTTGTTAGCGTACTCTAATGCCTCGTATCTGGGATTACGATGTGTCTTAATACAATAAGGAAAGGTGATAGCCTATGCCATACTACAGGTACAGACTCACAGAGCTAATTATCCAACTCATGATTTGAAATTTGCTGCAGTAGTGTTCACATTTAAAATATGGAGGCACTATTTGTATAGTACCAATGCATGATCTTCATAGATTATAAAATCTTGAAATATTTCTTCAAACAAAAAGATATAAATATAAGGCAACAACGTTGGTTGGAACTAATAAAATATTATGATTGCTAGATCCATTATCATTGGGGCAAAGCTAATGTGGTAGCCAACGCCTTGAGCTGCAAGAAAAGACATGAACCAATTCGGGCAAGGTCTTGCCAAATAATAGTAATGCCTGCCATTATGGACCGGATATATTTTGCCTAGGATGTGGAATTGAAAGATGAGTATGTCACCATGGAAGGAACGAAAGGAAAGTTTGTAGGTCTCGAGGAGAACACTTATGGTGTCAAAACCAAAATTGAAAGATTATGGATTCCTCTTTATAGGGACCTTAGAATAAAAGTAGTGGATGAAGCTCAAAAGACCAGATACTCAATTCATCTGGGTACCAAAAAGATGTATTTGGACCTGAAAAAGAATTATTGGAGGCTTGGGATGAGGGAGTGATGTAGTTCAGTATGTGAGTAAGTGTTTGGCATGTATATAAGCGAAAGCAAAGCATCAAAACCGTACGGGACAATCTAACTGTAAGGCCCCGTTCCCGGAGACCTCACAGTTGGACCATCAAAGCGTTTTTCATATAAAATAAATACATTTCATGAAAATATCGCAGGGAATTAATTTACCAAAAACCATTCATTGCATTAATATTTAATATTGCCAATAATACATCAATGTATAATAGGAGTTACAAAAGAAACGTTTAGTTGCATTACAAAACAACATAATTATCTTGCATAAATGGATGCAAGTCTTGCCTGCCAAGCAGCCTTCCCCCGCATGCCATCCCAGCAACAAATTACCTGCCAACTGAAAACGCATAAAAGTCAGCGTTGCTGAGTGAGTTCTAGTTTTAGAATTAAAATCCTTTGTTTAGATATATAAAATATCATTTTCTTAAAATACTTCCTTTTCATAAATCCGTTACTTCCATTCATGATCACACATCATACGTACAACAAGATAATATTCATTATTATCTTTCATCATTCTTCACTTCCATTTCGTACTTTTATCATTATCTTTCACTTCCAGACCAATGTGCAATACCCCGAACATTGTGCACGAAGCGGGTACTGGGCCGAGGTCTATAAATAGACCCCTAACATTGCGCATGAAGTCTAACCCAGTACTTAGGGCATGCTACAAGGGTCCCGTCAATCTCAAAGATTGACCCAGTGTGCATCCTTTGGGTTAGCTAAACCGCACACAGTTGAGCTAACGACAACATGGTCGTGCATCTCCATTCAATTTGCTTGCAAGACTTTCATTCATTCGTTATGTTCCACTTTTCATTAACATTAATCTTTCGCTTCATTTATGATAATACTTTACGTATACGAGCATAAACACACCACGTAAGGTCACGTAATAATACGTAATATGGAACAAAAGAACAGGCCATAATCATGCATAACATCAACACATATAACCATCAAAACATCCCAGGGTGAAACCCTAAAATTTCTATTTCCCAAAAATCTCAGAAATTTTCGAAGGCATTTAGGCGCATGAGCACTATGCGCATGAGCACTATGCAGGCATACCAACACTTAGGCGCATGGAAAAGATAGGTGTCTGAACTAACACTTAGGCATATGAGAAATTTTCTGGGCGCATTGATACTATTTGGGCGCATGAGGTACACTTAGGCATTTTGGGCAGTGGGAGCATGGGCACTATTGGGGCGCATGGGATGGAACTTAGTCTTTTGGCTAAGTATCAGGCTTATGAGACTACCACTTAGGTGCATGGGCAAAAATCCAGGCGCATGAGCAACACTTAGACTACTGGGCAAAACTTCTAGGCACATGAGGTACTGTTTAGGCGCATAAGAAAGACTTAGGCGTCTGAGCTAAATTTCAGGTGCATGAGCCCTGTTTGGGCGCATGGGCAGCAGACATACGTGTTTTCAAATTATTTCCAGTCTCAAACATCATTCTAACATGCTCATAACTTAAATCTATCATTCTAAGCACCTAAAACAAGAATAAAACCAAGAAATACAACCAACCAAACATAACATCCATATGGTTATCATACATACAAGTTGTAAAATATTTTTACATGCATTTTCAGCCCTAAAGAAGTTTAAAAACACAAAACCGGGGATCTAAAACTCACCTAATGCAGCCTTCAAGTAAAACTACACCGAACTTGAGGGCACAAAGAGTCCAAACACCTAAAAACACAACAAAACACACAACAAGCACAAAGAAATCATAAAAATCGGTTTTAAGGTTGAAAACCCAACAAAACCGAACCAAAACACAAAGAGACACTCACCAATTGCGGAAACTCAGCTTCAACTTCCTTGAAATCGAGAGAAAACTCTGCTCTTCTTTCTTCTTCTTGTCCAGCCGAAAGCAAAAGGTGTAAAAAGGCAGATGCATGGGCGACCATAACCATTTAAACATTAAAATAATAAGGTTTTGTACTTTTTATACTTTGGCCCCCCTCCACTTGTGCTCGTTTTCTATTCTTTCAAGATACTTTTCTTTTCCTTTCTTTTTATTAAAATTTTCGGGTGTTACACTAACCTTGAATATACCTGAGTAGAAATGGGAACATGTCATAATGGATTTCATAACCAAGTTACCACACATATTTAAGAGTCATGACAAGTTTTGAGGATGAAACCTAAGTATTATCCATAATTGTTCAACAAATGACAAGTTTTGAGGAGGAAATTTAAGAAAAAGTGATAGACTTATAACATCCAAAGATTTAGACAAATGGGAAAAGGTCCTAGTTATATTTAATTAAAAGGAACAACTAAAGATAGACCAAAGGGGTTAGTGAAAATATAACCCTAAAATATTATGGTATTTAAAGGAGGCCTTAGCCCCTCCGTATCCTATTTGGGAGAGCCTTGCATGCAAAGCCATTGGGTTTCTAGGGAGAGAATGTGTCATATCTAGAGAGAACAAATTTAGGTTTTTAGATAAAAGGTAAGGCTTTAAGCCTCTATGATTGACAATGAGTCTAGATATTTATTCATGAGTATGTGTCTATCAGGATCTTATGATAAAGTTTCCACCTTTACATAAGAGTGTGTAAATCTTGGGTTTTGAAGTTTGTTCTAAGGCTTGCTTTTCATCATCGAAAAAGGTGAGATCTAGATCTGCTCACTTTATACTTTTCAATAATTTTGGGGAGATATACATGATTTAACATGTTTTACACTTAGATCTATGGTTTTTTACATAAATTTACCACCTTTATTTCTAGGGTTCATATTTACCCTACTCTATTTCTATGTGCAAAGTTTATACATGAACCTTAGAATATGTGTTAATGTTTAATGTTTTTTTCAAGGAAGTTAATGGTATAACTATGTATGCTTCCTATTATATTACACTTGGCAAACACTGTTCCCTGTAGCAACATGCATTGAAGGTGAACTGTCGCTGATATGTGTATAAAGATACATTTTAACAATACATATTATACCTCATTTGAAGCATTTTTGTTAAAAATCATTTATTTTTACACTTATTTGTATTATATTTGAATGTTGTAGTCCCCCATGGTCACTTGATGATAGTTGATGGAAAGTTGAAGAAAAACTAAAGTTTTATGAAGAAAAGCTCCTGACATGGGCATGTAGGCACCCCTACATGGCCATGTCACTATGAAGCATGATTCAATGGGAAACTACAGCATACACGACCTACCTCAATTTTCCTACACGCACATTTGCAGAGTAGAATCAGGTTTTTAACCTAATTTCACCCCATTTCAACAGAACTTGTTATCTCAAACCCTAGGCTCTGTTACCCTTTTAGGCGATTTTGGGTCTATTTCAAGTGTTCTTGAGAGTTTTGAAGGCCAAGATTGAAGATTTCACACTTTCAAGGAGGATCTAACATCATCCATCCCTTTGAGGTGGTTATATGTGTTTATCGTGTTAACTTTCCAAGGATTTGTGGAATTAAGTAACCCTAACGAGAGTCTAACTCATCTTTAACATCGCCATAATTTGTGGAATTAGGTAACCCTAACGGGAGTCGAAGTGGTATCTTAAGTTAATTGTGTATCTTCATCTTTACTTCCTTGATTTGTTAGTTTAACTTTCTAATCATTTTAGTTAATGCAATATTTTTCAAATCCAAACTTAATTGATTGGTTAAATAGTGACAATGATTTAGTATTGAGAGCCGTTGTGTTCACGGATCGATACTCGGTTCTTGCCTAAAACTATAATGCTATGCGATAGGAGCACTTGTCTATTATGTGTAGTTCTTTTATTTTTATGTATATTTGTTTCATTTCTATCTGATGCTCATGATCTTTTTGTTTGAGTATTGTTTGTAGTTACTTTCATGGATCACGACTATGAGAGTTACGATGGAGGATACCAATTTGACCATGG
This sequence comes from Flaveria sonorensis, assembly GCA_025506505.1. Lineage (NCBI taxonomy): Eukaryota > Viridiplantae > Streptophyta > Magnoliopsida > Asterales > Asteraceae > Flaveria > Flaveria sonorensis. The sequence goes on from CM046439.1 coordinate 10,491,157, forward strand.
GGATTACCATGAGGGATTTTGGTTATGAGATCTATGGACGATCTTATTACACACCGAATTGTTCCCATTTTCAAGGGTTCTCCATAGATTATTATGAAGAGCCATATCCTTACTCACAACCATTTGAGGAATCTACCATAATGCCATTCCTTACCGAACCCCATCCATCTTTATATGAGTTGCTACAAAAAGAGATTACTATGTTTTCACAACCTACCAATGGTTGTAATCAAGATGAGGTTGATCAGCAAGAAAGCAATGCTATCAAGCTCATGAAACAATGTTATAGATGAGAGGCATTGAGTGCTGAACTTAAAAGTATATATGTTCACCTACTATAGGAGAGTTTATCTTGCAACATAGATCAAAGCAATGATTTATAACAGGAGGATAGAAGTGAAGCCAAGCCTGTTATTTTTTTGATGTGTTAGAGCAAGAGTCAGAACTGGAGACGAAAATGGATGAAACACAATTCCTACCTCTAGTTCAAAGTATATTTGAGTTTGATGGACCATAATTACCAATGCTAAGCAAGATATTAAGGAATTACAAAGGAAAGAACAAGGGGAAAAGGCCATGGATGAGATGAAAGTGGTTCTTGTCACACCCTCAAAATCCGCGTGCTGGGTTTTACCACAAGGCGTGTGACATACCAGGATCTCAGTCATTAGTTACTCAGAACGACTCTATATGAACAAACAAACCAAAATCAGAGTTTAACTTTAAAACGATACGGAAGGGTTTAGTAAACATGAAAAATCAAAAAATAATGTAACACAGTATAATAATGCGTAAACACGCGCCCACCGTTGTGCAAAATAAGTACACAATTGTTTTAATAACCAAAAACCAACAAAGGGTTCCAACAATGCTGACATCTACAATGCTGACCCGTGAATGTGCTCCTAGGCAATGGTAACTTCAACCTGAGAATAGCATACTAAAAGAGTCAATACAATGGTTGGTGAGTTCAAGAGTTTGCGTAAAACATAACAGTAACAGTATAAAATATAAGAGTGCATTGAATTAGATAGCTAGTCTAAATTCACAAGTAATAACCATAGTGATTTCGCGATCGAAGCTGACTGTGTTTCGTTTGTTGCCTCCCGTCATGACTTACCAGGTCGTGACAATGTTTATGTTAGGACAAAATTGCACCCGTTTGACCTCGAGTCGCACAGGTGGGGCTCGTCAGACCCAGTAGTACTACCCAAGATTTCCCGCTAGTTACCATTATTAACGATCCGAAAGTGTGAGGACTTTCATGGTATATCACACTATGTTACACTATACCCAACTTATAAACAATAAAGCGTTTGTAACGAGTATGTTATCTCCCCCAAAAGAGAGTGTATAAAAGAGTGGGGCATGAACTCACCCGGTATGCACACGACAATATAAAAGCTAACTTGAAAGAGAGAGGAAAGACAACCTTCAGAGGTTACCTAGAACATCCAAGTACATGAGTACGTGTGCCTAAATCATCATTAACCCTAAGTACTCTATAAACACATGGACTCAATGTTGTGGAAAAACAAGACACATTGACCCAGTTGACCCATTTGACCTGTTGGTGACATTTTTGTTGAAATCCCATTTAATCAAGCATAATAGTTCAGCATACATGGTTATCATACAAGTTGTTTAGGTATGCCATATCATTAACCACTTGTTCTACCAAGATCATCATACAATCTAGTTTATCATCCAACTCATCATCATGTATAACCCACTAATAATCCCAATTTCCAAATGACCCAACAAGCATCCATATAACTCAATTAATCCATTCCACCGCATTAGACACCATCAATGAACATGCTAACATGATCTTAACATTACAAACATGCCCAATCCATCATATCCAAGGTTCTATACAATTAAAGTTTCCCTTTTGGGAAAGTACCTCCCAAAATCTATCTAACACCCAATACATTCATGAATTCATTAACATTATGCCTAATCAAGTTCATGCTATCATCTAAACATGTTCAACACCATCAAATCACCATGATTCATAATTCCCATAACCAAAAAGTTTCTACTTATAGCAAGTTATGCACTATGTGACCAAATTCTTGGATTTAATGCATAAAAACCATAATCCAACATTCATACAACATCATTAACAACATTACATCATCAATCTATCATCCATTCATCAATTCCATGCAATAAAGTTTCTATTAATAGTAACATATGAACAACGCATCAAAACTATGAATTTCTTGCATAATCCACGTAAACCATCAACAATACAATCTAACTAACATCATACAATCATCAAATCATCAAAATTCGACATTCACCATCAAAATCAAATTAGGGTTCGGCCAAGGTCATAAAAACATGAAAAACCACAAAAAACTAACCTTTAATCACGTATTGGATAATAATTGAAGTTGTTAACGTGTAGTATTGCTTGAAATCGATCAAAACCGAAGCACAATTGCTCGTTCTATGCCAAAATTGCAGGTTTGTGTGTGTTTGTATGGTGTTCGCGGCCGATGGTGTGGGTGGGGGCTAGGGTTGGGTTTTTTTTTTATTTAATTAATCATATTTACCTTTTAAACCCCTATTGTTTTGCATTTTATTAAAACTAAGCTTTTAATTAATTTTTAAAACGTTTTAACTTAATAATATAAACATTATTAATCAACAATAATAATCATATGCATTATTTTCACTAGTCACAAAAATACACGAATTAAATACACACGTTGGCACGTTACAAGATAAAATCCATAAATAATATTTAAATCGCCTAAGCACAACTAATAACCAACATTATTAGTTAAATAATTATCTGTTTATCATTATTTATTATTATTAAGTCACTAACGTTCAACGAAAACCAGTGTGTGCTCACGACACGTGTATGAAAGGCCTAACGGAACTAACGGAGTTTGGTAACGGAAAATTACCGGATGTCACATTATCCCGATGTTGAAAGAATTTTCATCCTGAAAATTGTGTTACATGGTATGTGTTCCATCACTGGTCTACTGCATTGGCCCAAAGTAATCGAGTGAGTTTCGGGTGAGTTGTCACATCATCCCCATGTTGAAAGAAATTTCGTCCCCAAATTTAATCAATACCTTCGTCGACTGGCATCGTCTTTTCGAATAGTTGAGGATACTTAAGCTTCATCTGGTCCTCACGTTCCCACGTGAATTCCGGTCCACGTCTCGAGTTCCAACGAACTTTGACTATAGGTATCTTGCTTTGCTTAAGCGTTTTACCTCACGATCCATCACCTTGACTGGTTCCTCAATGAAACGTAAGTGTTCACCTACTTGCACTTCCTCAAGTGGTACTACCATTGTTTCATCGCTTAAGCACTTCTTCAAGTTTGAGACATGAAATACATCATGAATTCCACTCAGCGAATCAGGTAGGGCTAATCGATAGGCCACTGGACCTATCCTTTCCAATATCTCAAATGGTCTAACATATCTCGGATTTAGCTTTCCTCTTTTGCCAAACCGAATCACGCCTTTCCACGGTGAGACTTTCAATAAGACTTTGTCACCAACCTGAAATTCTAGAGGTTTCCTTCGCTTATCTGCATAGCTTTTCTGTCTGTCGCGCGCTGCAGCCATACGGTTTCTTATTTGTACACTCTTCTTAGTGGTCTCGTGCACTAACTCGGGACCCATTAGCTGACTATCACCAATTTCAGCCCAGCAAACTGGTGATCTACATTTTCGCCCATACAAAGCTTTGAAAGGTGCTGCCTTTATGCTGGTGTGATAACTATTATTGTAAGAAAATTCCACCAATGGTAGGTGAACCTCCCAGTTATTCCCGAAGTCAATCACACAAGCACGTAGCATGTCCTCCAACGTCTGTATAGTACGCTCACTTTGACTATTGGTTTGTGGATGATAAGCAATACTCATGTCCAATCACGTACCCAAGGATTTCTGCAATGACTGCCAGAAGTGCGATGTAAAACGAGCATCGCGGTCAAAAATAATTGAGACTGGTACACCATGTCTCAAAACTATTTCCTTCAGATAGAGTCGGGTTAACTTCTCCATTTTGTCTATTTCCTTTATCGCTAAGAAATGAGCGGTATTCGTTAATCGGTCTACGATAACCCATATCGTGTCACAACTAGTAGGAGTCCGTGGTAGTTTGGTAATGAAATCCATTGAGATTTGCTCCCACTTCCACATAGGGATCTCAGGTTGTTGTAATAGTCCAGATGGTTTCTGATATTCCATTTTTACCTTCAAGCAGGTCAGACACTTACTCACATATGTAGCTACATCTGCTTTCATATTAGGCCACCAGTAGTGCGCCTTCAGGTCATGATACATCTTGTTAGATCCAGGATGTATAGAGTATTTAGACTTGTGTGCCTCACTCATAACCAAGTCTCCTAGATTTCCATGTAGAGGTATCCAGAGTCTATCCATAAAATAACGAATTCCATCCGCCTTTAGTTCCAACTATTTATCCATTCTTGTAACGATTCAGAACCAATATTTTCTGCCTTCAGAGCTTCGGCCTGAGCCTTTCAGATTTGTTCAGGTAACTGTGTGCTAATTGTAAGTTGCAAAGCTCGCACGTGTCGAGGCTTAGTAGTTTCTTTTCTACTCAGCGCGTCAGCAACTACATTAGCTTTTCCCGGATGGTATTTGATAGCACAATCATAGTCATTCAATAACTCTACCCAGCGTCTTTGCCTCATATTCAATTCCTTTTGCTCAAGGATGTGCTGAAGACTCTTGTGATAGGTGTAAATAGTGCACTTGGTACCGTACAAGTAATGTCTCCAGATCTTTAAGGCAAAAACTACCGCACCCAGCTCCAAGTCATGGGTGGTATAGTTCTTCTCATGAACCTTCAGTTGTCTCGAGGTGTAAGCTATCACTTTATCTCGCTGCATCAAGACACAACCAAGTCCTTGAACAGAAGCATCACAGTAGACTACGAAATCATCACTTCCCTCCGGTAATGCCAATATCGGTGCACTACACAGTTTTTGCTTTAGTAACTGGAAAGCAGACTCTTGACTATCACCCTATTCGTATGGTGTTCCCTTATGAGTAAAGGCTGTGAGAGGTTGAGCTATCTTAGAAAACCCTTCAATGAACCGCCGATAATATCCTGCCAGTCCAAGAAATTGTCGTATCTCACTAGGCGTCTTGGGAACTGACCAATTCTTTATCGCCTTAATTTTTGCTGGATCGACATGTATCCCTTTCTCATTAACAATATGACCCAAAAATTGCACTTCACGTATCCAGAAATCACATTTAGAAAACTTGGCGTACAGTTGTTCTTTCCTGAGTAATTCCAAGATTAAATGTAGGTGCTCTTCATGTTCTTCCTTGGTCCTTGAGTAGATCAATATGTCATCAATAAACACAATAACAAACTGATCGAGGTAAGGTTTGCACACATGATTCATGAGATCCATGAATACTGCTGGTGCATTTGTCAAACCAAATGGCATGACCAAGAACTCGTAATGACCATAACGTGTACGGAAAGCTGTCTTCGAGATGTCTTCCTCTCAAACTCTCAGTTGATGGTACCCAGACCTCAAGTCAATCTTAGAGTAATAGCTTGATCCTTGAAGTTAATCAAACAAATCATCTATACGAGGTAGTGGGTATTTATTCTTGATCGTAACCTTGTTTATTTCTCTATAGTCAATGCACATTCGAAATGTACCATCCTTCTTCTTAACAAACAGAACTGGTGCTCCCCAAGGCAATAAGCTTGGTCGGATAAACCCTTTATCTAACAACTCTTGTAGTTGAACAGATAATTCTTGTAGTTCCTTCGGAGCTAACCGATAAGGTGCTCTCGCAATCGGAGCAGCTCCTGAAGTCAAATCAATCTGAAATTTAACTTGACGATGAGGTGGTAATCCAGGCAGATCCTTTGGAAACACCTCAGGAAAGTCACGAACGACAGGGATATCCTCTATCCTCTTTTTTTCTTGTTGTTTGTCAGTGACGAGTGCTAATATGGCTAAGCGACCTTTCCGCAACAACTTTTGGGCTTTCATGAACAAGATTATGTCCATCACTTTTCCACTTCTATCACCTCTGACTGTAAGAATTTCCTCACCAATAGGGATCCGTATGATCTTCTCGTGACATATGACTTCCGCCTGCTTGTCGGAAAGCCAATCCATGCCTACTACTACATCAAAACTCCTTAGTGTAACAGGCATGAGATCTATGGCAAAAGTATGACCAGCAAGTTCTATCTTGCAATCTCTAAGGATATGTGTTACGTGAATCTGCTTACCGTCAGCTAACTCTACGGTGTTATTAGATTCCAATGCTAAGGACATATCATTTAAAAGACTACTAAACTTAGTGGAGATGAAACTTCTATCGGCTCCAGTATCAAATAGTACGGTAGCAAAACGACCGTTAACAGAAAATTTACTAGTTACAGTTGTAGGGTCATTTAGAGCCTCACCTGAGCCAATGACGAAAGCTCTCCCTTTTGCTCCACTGTTGTTGCCACCGTTATTGTTGCCATTGCCATTGTTGTTGTTGTTGTTGCCGTTGTTGTGTTTGTTCCCACCATTTCCATTCTTCCTCAGCTGTGGACAGTTTCTCCTGTAATGGCCCTCTTTCCCGCATTCAAAACAACCTTTTGGCATTTCTTGAGGTTGTTGTGGCTTCCTCATCAATTCACCACAACAATCTTTTGCTGCGTGTCCAACTTTACCATAACACTGGCATCGGAAACTGTCACACCTACCGGTGTGGTGGTAATTGCATCGGTTGCATTTAGGATTTTTCCCCACTTAACCTCCTTGTCCCTGTGGTGCCGAAGATGACGGATTAAAGTTACGGTTGTTATCGAACTTTCTTTGTTGTTGGTGAGGTTGGTGCTTCTGAACGTACTGCTGTTGTTGTTGTTGCTGGTTGCTGGAGGATGAGCCTTTATTACCAGGATTCTCCCACTTACGTTTGTTATTGGGTACGCTAGCCACTGTGCCCCGTTTGGGTAATCTTCCCTGATCTACTACCTGATCAGTCAGTCTGTGGGCTAACTGGATAGCCTGTTGTATGGTCGCATTGAGGCTATCATCATACTCTGGATCTCAGGCACCAGTCCAAGTATGTAATGCTTAATCCTTTTGTGCATCTCATTAACCATTCCCGGGCATAGTGTGGCCAACTCATGAGACCGGGTCATGCAGGCTTCAATCTCAGAGCCTTGCATTTTGAGTTGCAAAAATTCCATTTCTAGCTTCTGCACCTCGTTTCGGGGGCAATACTCCTCTATCATAATCTCCTTGAATTCATCCCAGGGTAGGTCATTAGCCATCGCCTGACCTAGTTTACACCTGGGCATTCCACCAGGAGAGGGCTACGCCTTCAAGGTTTCCAGTCGCGTACTTCACTTGATCAGCTGGCGGACAGTTACATTTTGCGAAGACAGATTCAGTCTTCTCGAACCATTGTACTAGTGCCACAGCTCCTTCAGTCCCGTTGTAGGTATGGGGCTTGCAATCCATAAAGGATTTGTAGGTACAGGGTGGGGGTCCTGTTTCGACAAACCAAACATTAGTTGAGTAGCCTAGACGAGCAGCTAGGATAATCGATTAAACCACTTTTATCATTTACCTGCTGGCTGTCCAGTTTGGGCAGCAGCCACTGCCACCTGTACATGTTCATTTATCAAAGCAGCCAGCTCAGCAGGAGTCATGCTCACCGTAGCTGCGCCGCGTCCGCGTCACGCGCCACGCCCGCGTCCACGTCCTCTTCCGCGTCCGTCCATATTTCACTTTACATTCACAAATACAATAATGAGTAACATCCAACATGTTAATCTCAATAAGGTATAGTAAATAATAAGAAATAATGAATTTGTCACAACCATAACGTTTATAACCAAATAATAACCAAAGATAGATAAATTGTAAATGATTCACAAAATATTCCATCAATGTCAAAATTTTAGTTTTTCAGTTGGGTGGGAAACAACCCTTCCCACATAGGTTTTAAAAGAGAAGAAACACTATATAGTCTAAGTCATGTAAAAGTAGAATCAGTCCAACACATCGGATCCATCACTGTCTTCTTCCATTTCTTCTGTTTCTTCTTCCTCCGGGGCTTCCTCAGGTGCTTCTTCCAGTTCTTCCTCTGGATCTTCTTCTTCAGGGTCTTCTGCAGGTGCAGGGGCTTCGTCAATCTGAAGCGCTGCTAGCTGTGCCTCTAGGTCATCGAATCTATCATCTACCACTATGTTCTGATGATCATGCGCGTTTATGCGCTCGGTAAGCGTTAGCACATTGCCTGCCAGAGTATGATGCCCACCAATGGCCATCGATAGTCGCTCCTGGAGCGTCTCTACCTATAACCGTAACTGTAGCATCTCGTATCGTAGAGCGGAGTTCTTATTAGTGAGTCCTGTAATACGCTGTCGTTCAGTGTCTAGGGTAGCCACCAATGCTGCAAACGCCTGCTCGTGTAGGATGTCTAAGGTAGGAAGTGTGTGTGCTGATGAAGATGTCGATGATCTCGTCCGGGGTCGGGTAGGGGCTACAGGTGGTATTCGCTCCTGGTAAGTCATACGACGTATGTAGGTGGGGTAGAAATCCCAGTTCCGGGGAGGGTCGAGTTCAGGTATCGTGAATGGTTGATCCCAGTCAATTTCTTCAGATGGGTAAGGGTGTCGGGGCCAGTCCGATCCCCTATCAAGTACGGGTGAGAAAGGAGGTGATTCAGACCGTGCAGGTCTCTTGCCCAAATCACGGGATGACGATGCCATGCTGCGAAGTACGTGATGCGTAAGCCAATGAGTATACAGTAAGGAAGTAAGTGACGAGTAACTAACAAACTATGCGGTTATAGTCTAGTGTGTATATGCAACCTAGTTCCCTATAACCAATGCCACTGATACCAATCTATCACACCCTCAAAATCCGCATGCGGGGTTTTACCGTGAGGCATGTGACATACCAGGATCTCAGTTATTAGTTATCAGAACGACTCTATATGAACAAACAAACCAAAATCAGAGTTTAACTTTAAAAAGATGCAAAAGCGTTTAGTAAACATGAAAAACCAAAAAATAATGTAACATAGTATAATAATGCGCAAACACGCACCCACTGTTGTGCAAAATAAGTACATAATTGTTTTAATAACCAAAAACCAACAAAGGGTTCCAACAATGCTGACATCTACAATGCTAACTCGTGAATGTGCTCCTAGGCAATGGTAACTTCAACCTGAGAATAGCATGCTAAAAGAGTAAACATAATGGTTGGTGAGTTCAAGAGTTTGCGTAAAACATAACAGTAACAGTATAAAATATAAGAGTGCATTGAATTAGATAGCTAGTCTAAATTCACAAGTAATAACCATAGTGATTTCACGATCGAAGCTAACTGTGTTTCGTTTGTTTCCTCCCGTCACGACTTACCAGGTCGTGACAATGTTTATGTTAGGACAAAATTGCACCCGTTTGACCTCAAGTCGCACAGGTGGGGCTCGTCAGACTTAGTAGTACTACCCAATATTTCTAGCTAGTTACCATTATTAACGATCCGAATGTGTGAGGACTTTTATGGTATGTCACACTATGTTACACTATACATAACTTATAAACAATAAAGCATTTGTAACGAGTATGCTATCTCCCCCAAAAGAGAGTGTATAAAAGAGTGGGGCATGAACTCACCTGGTATGCACACGAACAATATAAAAGCTAACTTGAAAGAGAGAGTAAAGACAACCTTTAGAGGTTACCTAGAACACGCAAGTACATGAGTACGTGTGCCCAAAATCATCATTAACCCTAAGTACTCTATAAACACATGGACTCAAGGTTGTGGAAAAACAAGACACATTGACTCAGTTGACCCATTTGACCCGTTGGTGACATTTTTGTTGAAATCCCATTTAATCAAGCATAACAGTTCATCATACATGGTTATCATACAAGTTGTCTAGGTATGCCACATCATTAACCACTTGTTCTACCAAGATCATCATACAATCTAGTTTATCATCCAGCTCATCATCATGTATAACCCACTAATAATCCAAATTTCCAAATGACCCAACAAGCATCCATATAACTCAATTAATCCATTCCACCGCATTAGACACCATCAATGAACATGCTAACATGATCTTAAAATTACAAACATGCCCAATCCATCATATCCAAGATTCTATACAATTAAAGTGTCCCTTTTGGGAAAGTACCTCCCAAAATCTATCTAACACCCAATACATTCATGAATTCATTAACATTATGCCTAATCAAGTTCATGCTATCATCTAAACACGTTCAACACCATCAAATCACCATGATTCATAATTCCCATAACCAAAAAGTTTCTACTTATAGCAAGGTATGCACTATGTGACCAAATTCTTGGATTTCTTGCATAAAAACCATAATCCAACGTTCATACAACATCATTAACAACATTAGATCATCAATCTATCATCCATTCATCAATTCCATGCAATAAAGTTTCTATTAAGAGTAACGTATGAACAACGCATCAAAACTATGAATTTCTTGCATAATCCACGTAAATCATCAACAATACAATCTAACTAACATCATACAATCATCAAATCATCAAAATTCGACATTAACCATCAAAATCGAATTAGAGTTCGGCCAAGGTCATAAAAACATGAAAAACCACAAAAAAACTAACCTTTAATCACGTGTTGGACAAGATTTGAAGTTGTTAACGTGTAGTATTGCTTGAAATCGATCAAAACTGAAGCGCAATTGATTGTTCTAGGCCAAAATCGCAGGTTTGTGTGTGTTTGTATGGTGTTCGCGGCCGATGGTGTGGGTGGGGGCTAGGGTTGGGTTTTTTTGTTATTTAATTAATCATATTTACCTTTTAAACCCCTATTGTTTTACATTTTATTAAAACTAAGCTTTTAATTACTTTTTAAAAGGTTTTAACTTAATAATATAAACATTATTAATCAACAATAATAATCATATGCATTATTTTCACTAGTCACAAAAATTCACGATTTAAATACACACGTTGGCACGTTATAAGATAAAATCCACAAATAATATTTAAATCGCATAAGCACAACTAATAACCAACATTATTAGTTAAATAACTATCTGTTTATCATTATTAATTATTATTAAGTCACCAACGTTCAACGACAATTAGTGTGTGCTCACGACACGTGTATGCAAGGCCTAACGGAACTAACGGAGTTTGGTAATGGAAAATTACCGGATGTCACAGTTCTCCCCAGTCTCACTGATGGGGGAACCATAAATGAAATTATTCCATCATGGGAAGATGAGTTTGGAGATAAATTGCATACCTCTTATGGAAGCGAGAGGATAGTTCGATTTGGTTAGCGACCTTGATGACTTAAAAGCATTGCTTTATGTGAAGTTAACCATGGTGATCAAGGAAGAACTACACAGAGAAGAAGATGTGCAAGTGAATGGGTTCACTAATGAACCAATGACCATGGTGACACTCAATCCCCTTCTTTGAGTCAAAAACTTCTGGACCATGTTTAAGCATTATGATGATTCATCACGCAAATTAAATGAATCACAGGAGAGGATAAACTACTTCACAGACGAACCTACTTTGAAGGCGTGACATCAATCCCTTAAACATTGCAAGTCAGCAACTTATTATTAGGATGATTGCCTACTTCAATACATAAGTTGTCTCAGGTTTATTCAGGGGGCAAATTCAAATGGTAGTGGGATGACCTATATGAATTGTGTTTTTGTTTACCATTAGGTTTCTTACTAACTAGTGCTAAATGCACTATATCAAACGGATTTGATGAGTTTTCAAGTATCATAAACCACCTGTTTCCTAATTTTTTCCATCACTTGCCCTAAAATGTTATGCATGTAGGGCTGAGTCAACCTAATGGCTTGTTAATAAACAAAGCGCTGCTGGGTGTCAACCTGAGGTTTTGTAAATCTTTTCGGTTGAAGATCGATGTTAAAGTGTGACAATCTTGAGAATGGATGGTTTTGGTTGGAACCTTCATGCGCGGAATTATTTAGCGGTTATGAGACCTTGTTGGGTAGTTGTTCTATGAATTTCTTCAGGGAAGTTTTCTAGTTTCACATTTCTTTCATTTCTTCCCCCTTATCTTTCATGTTTTTGCATTGTATGTCCATATATTGGTACATTGAGGGCAATATACATTTCAAGTGTGAAAATATCTCGGTTTTTGTAAACTTTTGCAAGCCTTTCATTTATTTCTCACTGCAATTTAAAATACTCACATTTTTGACAAAATGTTTCAAAATTTTAAATAAATAGCATCCATTTATATCTATTTAAGATCTTCAAGCATGATTGAATTGTTAACATCATAGAATTAAGAGAAAGCACATGGATTAGGATAAAATGTTATGGATATTTGGTGAGCATTACAAATTGAAAATATGATGTTTATGCATGGATTTGAATCTTACCCTTATCCCTGTATTTCCATAAGCCTATTTATGCCTTTATCACATGTGATCATATGATTTACTGTTTGCTTACATTTTTGTTAGTTCTAGAGTGTGCTTGATGTGCATTCATGTGAGAACTTGTCTAGGATATGCATTTCAATGCCATCAACTGAGTTTTTGTATGAAAATGATAGAGGTGTTAGGATAAAATATTTCTTGTAACCTTTTTCATTTCATTCCCCCTACCATTTCATTTCCACTAGTTACCATGTTAAGCTTATCTTTTTTTGTGTTTTTACCCCATATTTTACCTACCTAGCCAAATTTGCCTTTTATATACAAACCTTTAAGTTAAATTCCACTTTTTGTTAGTTGTCTAATTTGTAATTTCTAGTTATATTGTTGGTGAATGTTTAAGTTAATTGAAGAAAAGAAAAAATAATATGAAAAAAATTGAAAAAAGAATAGAATAGAAGAAAAGAATAGTGTATTAGTTTCGTTACATCGTATTAGGAAAGAAATTTTGTGCTTTGGAAAGAAGAATCATAGTATGAGCTAATTTATTGAATGTTTTGAATTAGTTGTCAATTTTCTTTTCCATATAATATTTTTGATTGTATATATTTAGAATCTAATAAAGCCGGATTTTAACCGTTTAGCCAGTTTTACCAAAATTCATGGAATTGACCCAATCCCCGGTACAAACCCGTCAAAGTCCTTTTGATTTGTGTATTTGCTCATGTTAGTTGGTGGAGATTTAACCCCTTTGCAAGCCTATTACTATGTATATCTCATCGATTGGTATTGAGTGATTCACTAATACACTTATATATACAAATAACTAAGTGTCGGGTGATTTTTGTGAGAGGTTTACGCTCATGAATAAATAAATGTCATAGGCATGTGATGCTCATCTAAATATTGGTAGAATTTTAAAAAGAACAAATTATTTAAACGACTTGGTTTTGTCTTATGAATGTGCTCTGCTGGATAGTTAATCATGAGTTTGAATCTTTATTTAACCATTGGATTGCCTCTCACCGTTTTTTTCTGTTAATGGGAGCCATTTTGTTAATTATTGTATTAGAGTTTGCTTAAGGACAATAAAATTTCAAGTGTAGGGATGTTTGACATGTGAATAAGTATACATTTTAACAATACATATTATCCCTCAGGTAAAGCATTTTTGTTACAAATTCATTTATTTATACACTTATTTGTGTTATATTTGAATGTTGTAGAAGCCTGTGGTCACTTGATGATTTTCATGGAAAGTTGAAGAAAAACTAAAGTTTTGTGAAGAAAAGCTCCTGACACGGGCATGTAGGCACCCCTATATGGCCATGTCGCTATGAAGCATTATTCTATAGGAAACGGCAGCCTACACGACCTACTCCCTTATCCCACACACCCATGTGCGGAGCAGAATCGGGTTTATAACCTAAATTCAACCCTAATTCAACAAAACTTTATTATCTCAAACCTTATCCTCTCTCACCCCTTAATGAAATGTTCAACCTTGTGGGTGTTGTAAGCATGTTATGTTGGAAAACCACATATTCTTACAAGACTTGTGCATATGATTGAATCTTTTGTGTGTAATCTTGTTTCATTTGACTAGCAATAGTGAATGAAGGTTGAAGGTTTAGTAGAATTGGTCAAATGTGCACTCTTATGCTTATGTTTGAGAAAACTATGGTTTATGTCATGAATCTCCCTTGTCATTGGTTATGAATTGTTTTGTAATTGTGGTACGATGTTTATGATTTGAAGAGTAATTGTAGTTTTGTCTATTTTACGCAAGTTGAGGTGGTTATCATGTGTTTATTGTGTTAACTGTTCAAATATTTATGGAGTTAGGTAACCCTAATGGGAGTCTAATTCATCTTTAATATTGAAATAATTGTATCATTAGTTTCTTATGGCATAACTTTAGTTGGCTATTGTGTGTTTATCATTCTAGCCTTCTAAATGGTTATATGTCTAGATATCCTTGATGGGAGTTTATGCTACTTCCATGTATCATGTGTAAAAAGTGATCTCGCTTCTAGTTTGTGCTAGTTGTTAATTCTATGCTAAGTGGAATCAAAGTCCAAGTGGTATCTTTAATTAATTATGTATCTTCATCTTTACTTCCTTGATTTGTTAGTTTAACTTGCAAATCATTTTACTTAATTCAATATTTGCAAATCCAAACTCAATCGATCGGTTAAATTGTGATAATGATTTAGTATTGGGAGCCATTGTGTCCACATATGAATACTCGGTTCTTGCTTAAAAGTATACTACTATAAGATAGGTGCACTTGCCTATTATGTGTTGTTGGTTTAAGAATAATAATCATTTCTTAAATTAAAACTCAATTGTGTGAAAAATCCTTACTAAAGATATATATAACTTTACACACATCAGTCACCCGCATTCATTTGTTCATTCATATTGTCTGCTTAGGAATTCCAAGTAAGCTTTGATACGGATGAGTATACTGTTACACGTATCATATGCTATTACCCACATCACCTACTGTTAACCGCATCATATATTGTTACCTGCATTGCCTACTATTAGTCGCATCATATACTATTACCCACATTAAGTATGACCATACAGATTCGACACTTAGCCAATTAGCCTCTGTTATCTTCATTGAGTGTTACTCGCACTGAAGTTACTCATCAATATTGCCCATCTATAACCGTATCAACCAATAGTTACCTGCAGTGATTGTTTCATACGCATTAAACCATACTTAGGTAAATTGTTAGGGTTCATCCAAATTGGGTTTACTCATCTGCACTGGATCATAATTATTTGTATTAAACCCACCACTTAGCTAAGACGAACAAATATTCATCTGCGTCAACCTGATGTCCATTCGTATTGACTACACCCAAAAAGTTTGTCATTATGAATGCCTAAAGTTAGAATCCTACAAACTCATGCCCATGAATGCCTGATAAACTGGTGAATTGTAGACATTAATTAATACTTATTTATATATTTTTAAGATTAATTTTATTTCTAAATGGTTCATATTTAGAGCCAAACATTCTAACACACTAAAAACTAAAAAAGATATGATTTGAGTAAGTTAAGATGAACGAATGATTACTATCAATTTTTTAACTCGAAGTAAATTCAAATTATAAAAATGATTTTCGTGAGTTCGAATAAATAAAATGAAAAGAAAAAGATTTAAATTAGACTTATCTAGTTATTCAAATTAATCTATGTTAAAATGATAAATGACTTTTTTGTTATATGCAACTGCAGATCACAAGAGTATACATAGGGATGCTAGTATTTAAAAGTCATTGAAAGGATTGTATTTTCTATTTCCAATAGGAAGCCTATGTGTGAAGAATTATGATTTAAAATCTTGCTTGTGGCCCATCTGTAAATATACATAAGATAAAATGGGCTTAAAGCCCAAACAAGAGTTATGGAAGGGATTAAAAAGGTGTTGGTTCACTTGATCGTTGATACAGTGCACTTGATTGACAAACACAAACAAATCCCACTGATAACACAAATATCAATGATATTTGTGTACAAAATAGATAAAACACTATTAAATAAGGATGAACAAGATGAACACCTCAAGAACATTCAATAAAACCCTTGTTTGATCTATATTGATTTGCATAAGATATTGTTTACATGAAAACCCTCAAATCTAGCTCCCCCAAGCTCCTCAACACACTAATGACTCTAGCTATATATAGTCTAATGACAATTAGACTTAATGACAATTAGCCCCCTAGACTATCAATAAAACATGACAATTATGAAATTACAATTAAGACACAAACTAGACAAATAAAGATTAAATATATATTTTGTTGACAACAAAATATATATTAACTCTAAGACCCGTGTTCTTTGTATCTTCAACGTCTCACTACTAATCTTCGTTCCGAACGTGTCGTCTTGACTTTTACGTTGACTTTGACTTTAATGTTGACTTTTGTTGACTTTGACTGCGTTGATAATATTAGACTATTTTTCAGATCCAACAATACTCCCCCTTAGTCTATTATTATCAACGTCTTTCATCGTGATCAGCACCGATAAGTCAACTATATCATGATCTTCAATCTCCTCCTAGATTAATGATCTGGTACCGACAATCTTTCATCTTATAGGCTCCCTCTTTTTGAATGCGCCCACCTTTTATGTGCATCATGAGAATGATCAGGAACAACTTTTCCAACTCTCTATTCTTGAGTGCTTCAGAAGATGTAGGAGAAGGAATCCTAGCTCGGTATCCTCTGCAAACTTGAGGAACAGGTTCTCTGGTATGGTACTTTGCTCAGTTGATGATCGGCCATTAATTGCAGCAAGAATATGTAACTGTAAGGCCCCGTTCCCGGGACGCTTACAGCTGGACCGTCATCGCATAAAATATTTAAAACAATCATCACTTTTGCAGCGGAATTTAAAAACTTTCATTAATAATCAAAAACATGTTAATTCATCTCATTACAACACTCGTTCATATTTCAAATTACGTTAACATGTCAAAATGTGGATGCCAGCCTTCAAAACACTCCCAGTAGCGTATGCATCCATGCCTACAACTCCTCAGCATCAACAAAATACCTGCCAACTATTATGCATACAAAAAGTCAGCGACGCTGAGTGAGTTCTAGTTTTATAAATAAAATACTTTACTTTATTTGGAACCAAAACTTTACACTCGATCGTGGTCATACATCACACGTACACATTGATAATAATTATTCATTTATCTTTCTCAACGTACACCATCATTCATTCTCATTCGTTCATTTCGTACGTTTCAAACTTCCATTATTATTATCTTTCACTTCTATCTAGATCCTGTCTCATGCAATACCCCCGACTCATGTCCGAAGACTAATACTATGCCGGGGCCTGTAAACAAACCCCCGACTCATGTTCGAAGACTGACACAGTACCGGAGTACGCGACAAGGATCTCATTTCATTTTGCAACACCCCCAACTCATGTTCGTAGACTGATACTGTGCCGGGGCCTGTAAACAAACCCCCGACTCATGTCCGAAGACTGACACAGTACCGGGATGAGCATCACGACATCATTAGGGTCAACCTCAAGGATTAGACCCCCCATTGAGTTTATCTCAAGGATAGACTCCCCATGTTCATCCTTCAGGTTAGCTAAACCGCACACAGTTGAGCTGACGACAACATGGTCGTGTGCCTCCATTCATCGCTTGCAAGACTTTCATTCAATCTTTACGTTCTACTTTCATTATCATTATCTTTCACTTCATTACATAATACTTTACGTACATAATCATACATCATACCACATAAAGTCACAACATAAACATAGCATGGAACCACATCATCATGGCAGCACACAAAGCAAATGCAATATAAATGAGCATAAACCGCCCCGAAACATCATTTCTTAGCACTAAGTTCTACTTCCCAAAATTCCAGAAAAAGAAACCTAAGTCCCCAAAGAAATGCGGATGAGCAAGAACAAATGTGGACGAAAGTCTTCAGAAAATACTCTTCAGAAAATATTCTAAGTATTCAAAGAAATGCTGATGACACTGTAGCAAGTGTGGATGACACTGTAGCAGATGCGAATTGAACTGTAGCAAATGCGGATGGAACTGTAGCAAATGCAGATGAACAATGCGGATGAAAGTCTTCAGAAAATATCCAAGTGTCCAAACAAATGCGGATGACACTGTAGCAAATGCGGACACTGTAGCAAATGCTTATGAACAAAACACTTATGCAAATTTCACAGTTTAAATGCGGATGAACTATCTAACCTGCAACATAACTTATGCTATAACAAGCTCCCAATCATCATCCTAACACATCCTTAGCATAGATCTATCACACTACATACTTAGAACAAACTAAACATCATACACATCTTCGGAAAACATCTAAAAACATACATCAATAGAACACAATCGATCATCATGCTGAAACTCAAGGTTTGGTTTAGAAACCTTCTGCCCGGTATGCATAACAGCCCCAAACACTTAGAAAACCAGTAAAAAAGGGGATCTAGAAACTCACCTTGAAGTAGCTCTTCAAACCAAACACCTCCACTTGCGATTTCAGCCTCAAAAATCTCGAGAACAACCTTCTAAAACATCGAGAACTTTGGTTACAAGCTGCAAACTAAGCTAAAACCGAACATAAACCCAAGAAACTAACCTCTTGCAGCTTTTCCTTCCTTCTTCTTCTCCAAAACCTGCACCCCTTTCTTCTTCTTCTTCTTCTTCTTGACCGAGAACAGAAAGCAGATATGCTTTAAAGTGGGTGGCCATACCCATTTTATTAATATAATATTAAAGTTTTGTACTTTGTACACTTTACCCCCCTTCAACTTGTATCCTTTATCTTTTCCTTCTAGATACTTTTCCTTTTGTTTTTCTTTTAAATAGAATTTTGGGGTGTTACAGTAACACAATTAAAAACACATTCTACACATTTCTCGTTAGATCATTTCAACAATACAAATAAACCCGTGTTTATCTAAATGTGCAATTTCCCGTGAAATGCATGTGAAAATGATAACATTTTAATAACATAATATGGAAGACTTGAAAAATAATTTGAAATGAATATTTTATTTTATTTTGTTTTATTATATTACACCAAGAACTAATTTGATCATGAGATCACATCCTCAAGATATACGAAAACACAAAGATGTATTTAAACATCGACAAGTTCGTGAGATCACACTGATACAGAGTCTGGTCACAATTTTAAGTTTTTGAAAGCCAAAACAGTTCAAAAATGATTGTTGGTATATTTGTCCAATTTAAACCCATGCCTTATTCTTTTCAACAAGTGACCTGCAACTGATTTTATCATATTTTAGATTCAATTAGAGAAGCTCGGGTGATTTGGTTCCCATAGATATCCGGCAAAGAACTTATCCCATCATCAGGGCTTATTGAGTAATATGATTAACTCTGCTTGATTTTCTTTTAAGTTTTCAATAATGATCTTAATTTAAGAATCACTATGCCTTTATTTTAAGAAACAGATGATAAGAACTCCAGGTCTGTACTTACGTATAACAGAGAAGATGACCATCTGAGCGTGCTAATGCGAGCTTTAGGTCTATACTCACGGTATAATAGAGAAGATCATCACTCCAGGTTAATGCTTCCGCATAGCAGAGGAGATAAGTATGAAAAGGATTCTGAAGAGCTTACAAGAAGCGTCAATTCAGAAACAAGGATAAGGGAATTTGGGAATAGAAGTAATCAAGGCAGAAGTCAGATACTCTCAATCCATTTTTGACGAGACTTGTAACTTTGTACAGGCCTAAATGTCAGGAGAATAATCCTTTTTACCAAGTTCTAAAGCTTTAGTTAGGCTACAGAATCACTGTTTACTTAGGCTACAGAATCACTGTTTACTTTGTTTTCAGGCTAAGCCTACCAAGCATATCATATAATCAAACTATCTTTTTCAGATTTTAGAATTTTAAGTGATACAGGCATCTACATCAGTTACTATCATTTCTTACAAAGTACAAGTCATGCAAAAAAGCATACCAAGAAGACATACTATCATTTCTCAGTCATCCCAAATCAAGTTCTTAGTTCTCGTGAAATCTTTATTCTCCCCTGAATTTCTGTTTAACCGCCATGAAACAAAATTTTTTTTAAGTATATAATAAACGAAATGAAAGAAAATTTTTTTTTACTAAAGAAAGTCTTCCAAATTATACTAGAAAAATGCAATGATTGTGAATGGTAGATAAGAATGCAAAATGTAGATGAGATACCATAACCATAACCTATTTGTTCCGCCTCAAATTAGAATTAGAAACAATCTCAG
Organism: Flaveria sonorensis; assembly: GCA_025506505.1. Classification (NCBI taxonomy): domain Eukaryota; kingdom Viridiplantae; phylum Streptophyta; class Magnoliopsida; order Asterales; family Asteraceae; genus Flaveria; species Flaveria sonorensis. The sequence goes on from CM046439.1 coordinate 10,511,418, forward strand.
TCAGTAAATCAGATTACTGATAGGCCTCCTAAATTGTTCCTATACTCATAAACAGATTAATTAGAGAGGGGGACCCAGGCTATCGTGGTCCTGGGAGTTTCTTTTTCATCAGTGTATGTAACCTGTTTAAGCATACACTCTTTTAAAAAATCATTTATTTCTTTATTCTTTTCATTTTGTTTTACTTTCCAAATTTGTTTCTGTTCAATTACTTTTGATTTGAAAGAATTAAATTTGGAAATTATTTTCTTTTTAAGACCCGTATTTGAAACATTGGTCCTTTTCATCTTTGAATCATGTGAAACTGACTTCACATGAGAAGGTTTGGATAGATTGTTCTTCATCCAACCATTCAAAGATATGTGCTTTTTACTTTTTGAACAAGAGAAGCGACCCGTGCCCCAAGCTTCTCTTTGAACTTGAGGGCACTTCTTTAGCACATGACCTTCTTTTCTACATCTAAAGCAAGCCTTGAAAGGCTTTTGGTTCTTTGTAGTCCCGTGGAATATAGGAGAGGGTGGATCCTGCTTTGTGGTTGTTGCAGCTTGTCGACAACCTTGAAGCTTCTTCTTTCGGATATTAGAAGATTGAACTTTTTGAGGCTTTGTCAATGTGGATTTCGAACTGGGTTGTGATTTGATTTGTGATGTTTCGGGAGCTGAGATCTGAATATTCTTCTTAGAACCTTTTTGTATGACTGGTAACTTGTTAGACTTGGAAGCAGATTTGTGAAGATCATGATAGATAGCAAATGAAGATGGTGAGTGCTTCTGCTGAGCTTTGGAGAAACTGCTGATTTGCTTAGCAGTTGGAGATGAGATCCGTATAGATCTTGATTCAACTGTTGGAAGCTTTAGACACTTGATAACTTCAGGTGACTTGATGATCTCTGGTTCATCATCAAAACTTGTCCAGTCCTGTATACACAAGTCAGCTTCCAATGGATCTTGATTGATGACTCTTGTTGTGTTGGTTTGTGTTGTTGAGTTCTGATTGCTTGACGATTCCACAGCTGTTCCTTCTTTGACAAACTTGACAGGAACAAAAGAAGGGATGTTACCTGTTTTGAATTTGTTAAAGAAGTTACATGAAACAACTGATACTGGTTTTGAAGCATCATAGTTGGAATTATCATTTTGCAGATCAGATCCTTGCTTGATAAGCCCCAAACCTGCAAGAAAATCATATTCATCTCGAACCTCTTTGTGATTAACGCTGCTTAAACCTTCATGTAAACTTTTAGTATATACAGCTTCAATTAAATCATTAGATGTATGAGGTTGAGGCATAGGAGAGTAACAGGAAGTGCTAGGAGGAGGATAAACATATGAATTTCACCACATCCCACACCCGTTTTGATTCTAGCTCCCGTTTGCTTATAAAATAGTTCTTCCTGTTTCATCCTTGATATCATCCATTTATCAAGTTTAGTTTTAAGCTTGCTAGTCTCAAATTCTGCTAATGTGACTCGTTCGCTCAAAACATTAATCTCGACATTCTTTTCTAAAAGATTTCTTTTTAAAAGATCATTTTCTTTTAAAGCTTCTCTTAGTTTAATAAAATATTTGGGGTCATTGATTTTAAGTTCTTTGTTTATTCGTTTTAATTTTTTTTCGTTTTCTAACAATAATCTGTTAGCTTTATAAACCCTGAATAAATGAATTTTGCAGGGAGGAGAACACATGTCTTGAACAACCTCATAAGGAAGTCCCATAATTAGCTTTTCAGTAGCTAGGTCTTTTTCACATTGACAGACAGGAGTGTTCTTTTTTGTATTCATCCTCCACAGCAGCTCTTTTCTTAGCTTCTTTAGCTTCACCTTCCTCTTGCTTTCCTTCATCCTAAACTTTACACCGGCTTTCACAATCACCAACATCACCAACACTCTCACCTTGAGTATCACACCTGAATTCTTTGAAAGGGTCAAAATCCTTAACAGAGTCCTCATCACTGTTTTCCACCTCAGCCATCAATGCATGGTTCACTTCTTCTTCAGACTCTATATTGATCTTAGTACTTGAAGATACACCTCCATACATGCATTGATTGTACTCTCTTCTTTTCATATTCAATTCAAATAACTTCAACTTGTTGATAAGTTCCAACAGTTTGTAGTCAGCAAAATTTCTTTCTTGTTTTAACAACCTAACTTGTGGACTCCACTGTGGAGGAAGAGAGTCCAAAAGTTTTGTGACTTGTTCATGGTTCCCCAGCTGGATATCATACTTCTTAAGATTGCTTGCCACCATCATAAATCGATCAACAAAATCAGATATCTTTTCATCTTTCATGGCTGCAAAAGAATCAAACTGACTTTGTGCTGATATTAGATTATCAGATTTATGAAATTAGCTACTTCTGAAGAAGACATTTTAGAAATGATCAGAGGCTAATTTCGTTGAAATTTCACTAACTTCGCTGACAAATTCGCTGAATTTTCACTAATTTCGCTGGCAAGTTCGCTGGTAATTTCACTCGTAATTTCGGCAGCAGTTTCGCCCAACAATGGCACACAAATGCTAGTTTCGTAGGGTAATTTCACCCGAAACTAGTTGAACGTGGCAGCAATTTCGCTGGGATTGGCACACAAACACTATGAACTTTTGTTCAACATATGTACTTTCACTGGAACGAGGAAACCAGATCCAAAAAAACAAGAACATCTTAGTTTCGCTGAAGGAACCCTAGTTTCGCCAGGCGAAACTATGTAGTTTCGCTGGAAGATGCTGTAATTTCGCTGGACGAGCTGTAAATTCGCTCGACGTATCTGGACAGCCTTTTTCAGCACGAAATCAGCTCAAACTCATCCAAATCTCCATGAAATTGAGATCTGATTATTCCTAAAGCTTCCCACACCAAAATCGAGCAATCCTCAATCAATTTCCATGTCCAAAACATGCAGATCAGATCGAAAATGAATGGAACAGTGACTTTGAACTAGAAAACCAAACAAAACTCAAAAAATCAAGAGCACAATGGCTCTGATACCATATTGTTGGTCCACTTGATCGTTGATACAGTGCACTTGATTAACAAACACAAACAAATCTCACTGATGACACAAATATCAATGATATTTGTGTACAAAATAGATCAAACACTATAAAATAAGGATGAACAAGATGAACACCTCAAGAACATTCAATAAAACCCTTGTTTGATCTATATTGATTTGTATAAGATATTGTTTACATGGAAACCCTCAAATCTAGCTCCTCCAAGCTCCTCAACACACTAATGACTCTAGCTATATATAGTCTAATGACAATTAGACTTAATGACAATTAGCCCCCTAGACTATCAATAAAACATGACAATTATGAAATTACAATTAAGACACAAACTAGACAAATAAAGATTAAATATATATTTTGTTGACAACAAAATATATATTAACTCTAAGACCCGTGTTCTTTGTATCTTCAACGTCTCACTACTAATCTTCGTTCCGAATGTGTCGTCTTGACTTTTGCGTTGACTTTGACTTTAATGTTGATGTTTTTTGACTTTGACTGCGTTGATAATATTAGACTATTTTTCAGATCCAACAAAAGGGATGACGGCTGTTTGGAGAAAAACAAAAGACGGTCGACAAAAGGTTTTTGAAGGCAGTAGCCTTTAGTGGATTGGTTGGTTTGCGTAGGCACATCAGTTTTATGGAGGACTTTTAGCACAATCAATCGTTAATACGTTATAATTGATAGAGATAATCAGGGGAGTTTTTCTAATTATTTTTAATGAAAGTTTGTATAATGACATTATATAAACTCTTTGTTACGATGATTGGCTAATCTCTTTCCTGATCATTGTTAGGTTATGGGTTCTTGTAAGAGTCGTATTTATTTTCTTTCATCTAGGTTTCCTCGATTGTTTTTGTAGTGATAGTACGAATACAATTGTGGTTTGGTTAATTTAAGAGAATTATATATGTTTTAAACATCTGTCTATTATCATTCGATTTTGGTTTTATTGTATCGTGAAGAGTTTGATAATTTAAAGGGTACTTGGAATTTATGATTGGGTAATTGAGCATACAAGTTAGTATTAAAAACTTGTCCTTAATTATCATTTTAGCTAAACTATGTCTATGTGTTCTCCAAGCTAGGTTAATGAGTTTCTATGAATCTTTGAACCTGAATCTCGAAAGTGATTGCTATTCTTATTACAAGTCCTTAAAATCCATCTTAGTTAAGTTAAATAATTAATTAGGTTTAATATAGTTAATCAAATAAAACGTGTAATACTGACCACATGTTCCTCGTGGATTCGATACCCGATGTACCCTAGCTACCTAGGTTAATTAGAATTTTTTTCTCTCTTTCTGTAACTCAATTAATCTCGTAATGGCCCAAACCAAGTGTGGGGAGGTGTTTGCAACATCCAAAGATGTTTGTAGTTTATTCATATGCCTCGGGACGCAACACGATTGACCGGGGGGTAGCAGATAAGTAAATTTCTAACATTAAGCAAATTTGGCAAAACTAACACATACTGGCATATGTTACGCCACCCAGAAAAAACATTTATATTGCTTTTTTGTGATATGCCACCTTGGACGCCCCCATACTTCCACTGTCGTACGATACACTTGGGGGTGGCGTATCATACGCCGGCCATAGAGCCAGCCCCACAAGTTTACTTTTTGACCAATTTTAAACAACACAAACCTAAGTAAAACCCCCACCATGAATTAAAACCTAGATTTACCCATTTTCTCACCATCTTATCATCTCCTTCACCCAATATTTCATCCTCTCTCTCTCTCTCAAGAACCCTAACCCACCAAACACAACTTCCTCAAATCTTAACCAAATCAAACAGTTTTTGGTGTCTATCTTGGATAATTTTTCGCGAGGAACTTTTATTTTTGGTTAGATTTGCATAACTCATAAGTGTTTGCAAGAATTGACATGGTTGATATTCGGGTGATTTGGGAATCTTGGGATTAAAGTCAAGTTTGCATTTTTCATATCCCTAAGACCTTCTAGGTATGTTTTACGGTTATCAATGGCAAATAATATAGTGCATTAGTACTTATATGGGATTTGCACTTAGTATCTTTATATATGAGTATGAAAGTAAGCATAGAACATATTATTATCATCTTTGCAAATGGTACATCCCTACATACCTTGATGAGGATAGGATTTGAGATGAAAAGTTAGGATTTTGATAATGTTGGGAAAATGTTTGGCATCTATGTATCTAGAACTTCATATGAACACATGGGTAAGTAGTTTAACACTAACTAAAATGGGATAATCACATAATGAAAAGTAATATTGCATTTCACTCATGTAGATTAATACTATAGTCATAAACTTTTTGTTAGAAAACCATTATATATGTTAGTAAAGCTAATACATAGATTCATAAAGGTTGTCCTTACCATTAGTAATCTTGAGGTGTTAAGGAGGGTTGTGTGCTTTTTACAGGAATTATGAATATTTTTAGGAGTAAATCCAAATATAACAACCGAAGTCTTCAAGATGTTCTAAAAAAAGAAGCAAAGTCAAGGTGAACTATGAGATGAAGACATGTCCTTAGTTAATCAAGGTAGGGGATAAAAACTAAACTTCACCCTGGCCAAAAAGCTTTCTGAACATGACCCGCAGTGGCAGTAAGAACTTTATATAGGGAAATTCAAGAAAGGGTTAAGAACATGGATAACATCTTTGTTTGCAAATGGACTGCATTGTTACACAAGTTTGATACTTTGGGGGGTTGTGGAAAATTTTAAGAGACTAGGATGGGAAGCAGCGTTAAGGTTTCATGATAAAGGCCATGATGAAAAAATCGCAAGTAAAGAAATTTTGGAATGTATGGCTACATTATAAAGAGACGATGGTTACAACCCTCCGTACACGACCAAATTCACAGGGAGGGTAGGAAGAAAGGAGATGGCCATGTCATCTGATACTACAAGACAAGTTGTTAACTTTGACCCAAGACCATCAGATCAGTATGAGTACCCCACTGAAGCAGTCATTTAGAACAGTGAGTTCAATACCAACAAAGATATTGCCATGTTGTAAGACATTTTTCTAGAAGGCGCATAGGGGTGATTTGTTGGAACCCAAATGCATTTTATTCCTAAACTCTTGAATATGATTGGCATGTTCAACATCATACCAAAACTTGGGGATAAGAATAGTATTAGGCAAACCAATGTTCACATAATCCATGCTTTGCTAACTAGAAACAAGATGCTTTCATTGAGACACTTGATCTTAATGGACATATGGGATAGCAGAGAGAGTGCGGACAAGAAAATGATCCCCCATTGCCGGTTGATTACAACTGTGAAATCCGTCACCAAAATAGGTGCATTGACCTTTGACTTTGACTTTTTGACTCTGACTCTTTGACTTTGACTTGGTCTTAATGTGGTCTTTGACTTGGATGTTGACCTTATATGGGCTTGATCTGAGTATAGTACATTAGACATGTTTGGACATGTTAAGTTCTAGAACTATGTATTATGGGCTTAATATGTTCTAATGGGCCTAGGATGGGTGACAGGTTCACTTGTCTGATTGTAGTACGATAATTATGTTTTTGGTCTCGATCAAGGTTTGACAAAACGTAAAATATTAAAATTTGCATTAGGAATTCAACAAAAAATGAACATGTGGGCTTTGCCTAAAGCCTACTAAATAAACATAATTTAATTTAAATATATATAATTTAAATAATTTATATAGCATATAATAGTTCGTTGGAATCGTATTAACGTGTAGAATTCAAAAACGTAAAATTCTGATGACACGCGAATCAGGACAAGATGGAATTGGAAGAGATGAGCAACGGGCCTGGGAGGCCCACTCATGGCCCCTTGGCCGAATTTCTTCAAAAGGGGGGAGTTCCCCCTTGTTTTTTTTATTCTTTCATTTTTGCAAGCTTTATCTCCAAGTTTTCTCTCTAGAGAAATTCCTAGCCGCCATCATTCATCTTCTTCTTGTTCTTCATTCCAATGGATCATCATCATCATCAATTCCTTTGATTTTGATGATATTCTAGCGTTCAAGGTTGATTTTGTGCAAGACTTGTTCATCTTCTAATCTCTAGTAAGAAACATCGTTTCTTGATGATTTTGTTCCTTGTTCTACTTTGATATCAAATACTTTCATCATCTAAACACAAAATCATCATCTAATATTCTTATATTCTTTGTTTTGGATGTTGGATCATGAAGATCTAGGTGTTACAGGTGTTGGACTCTCTAACCGGTAAAACCCTAATTCTTGGTCTTTGTATATTCTTGAATCTATTGAAGTTGGGTTTTAATCTTGTATGACCTGATCAAAATAGACATCTTTGTCTTATAAATCAGTTTTGAAATCATTAATTTTTTTTCTTGAATGGATGGACGTGTTGAACGATCAAAACTATGAATTGATTAATTAATGTTGTGAACCGGAAGATTAAAATCCAACTAACTGTTTTGGGATTGAAAAATTGGGATAATCCAAGTTTTTGATACAAGGTTTTGTCAATTAGTTCATGGAATAAATGTTGTAGGGGTTGAACCTAAAAGGCTCGGGAAATCAAATCAAGATGAAGATCAAGATCAAGTCACGCGAGAACCTAGAGTTATCGCACGAAAACTGCTTCTCGCATGACAAGTACTAGTTGCGCGAGAACTGATGTTTTTGCGTGAGAACTTCTTTTTGTTTATAGATAGAAATTTTTGCTTTGTAATAGTTAACACTTTGATAGAGAGATTTTTGTTTTCCTGATTTGTACTACTGCATTGTAATCGAATCATAGATCAATAGATTTGGAAGTTTATTTACTCGTTTGTTCTTCATTTCTATATTCAATCTTTGTTACCGTGATGATTACATTCTGCATTCTCATCACGAGATCGATCTAATTGTATTGTGCTGATCCTTACAATTGGTACCAGAGCCTTGTTGCTCTAGATCGATTTGTTGAAGTTTGAAGAAGTGTTTTGAAGAGCTTGTGAGCATTAAACTCATGGTTATTCTAAGTTTTTTTCTGGTTATTCTTGCTGAGATTGATCATTTGAAGATGTTGAAGCTGATAAACTTCATGTTTGTTGATTTGATGACCTTTTGAGCTTAAAACGAGATTAATTGAATCAACTAGAGACAATTAGCATCTAATTTGAACCTAAATCACTAATTGAACACTTAATTAATCAAATTTTAATCAATTTGGTGAAAATTTTGATGCTGAAACACTCAGAATCATAGAGAACAGTTCAGACGAAAACTTGGTATTCCGTACGAAAAGTTACCTTTCGCGCGAGAAGTTGAGGTTTTCGCTAAAGTTGGTTCCAAGTTTGTTACAACAGAATCTACTTGTGCGACAACATTCAGTTTTCGGAATATTGGTTACAAAAGTTTCAGCGTGAGAAGTTTGCTGTGTTCACGCTAGAACTTTGAAGATTTCGCGCGAGAACTTTGGGTTTGAAGAATTTGTGAAGAATTTGATTTTCAAGTAAGAACAATGGCTAATCTGAAGCACATCACTACCACTTTGAATCTCAACAATAAGATTGGTACGAGCACAAAGCCACCTCGTTTGCTCAGTGAAGAAGATTACCCGGATTGGGAGTTTAGGTTTGAGAACCATGCCATGTATACTAAACACCAGATGATGCGATCTATAAAGCAAGGTTCATATATTCCGGTGTATAAAAAAGATAAGGGTTTATAAACATCCAAGATATGCTAAGAAGATTCCTATTCATGCTCTTGTGCCAATTAACAGCTTGTCTAAGCTAAAAGGGTGGAGTTGTGAAAAGGATAGTGGTCATGAAGTGATTAAGTGTGAAGATAAAGAGTTTCGTATCATCGACCCTTTGGATCTGCTACAGTTTGGTAAAGAAGATTTGATGAAGCTGCAGGCATGTCCAATTGCAGCTGATGAATCTGTACACTTCATAGCGGCACAGTTTGGTTGGATGATTACGAAGGCCCTGGACAACAAGATGTATGCATATGGGGGCAGTTATCAGGTTGCAAATGTTGACTTCTAACAGCATTGATTTACCGAGCCTAGGGGAGATTGTAGGGGTTGAAACTAAGAGGCTCGGGAAATCAAATGAAGATGAAGATCAAGATCAAGTCACGCAAGAACCTAGAGTTATCGCGTGAAAACTGTTTCTCGCGTGACAACTACTAGTCGCGCGAGAACTGTTGTTTTAGTGTGAGAACTTCTTTTTGTTTATAAATAGAAGTTTTTGCTTTGTAATAGTTAACACTTTGATAGAGAGATTTTTGTTTTCCTGATTTGTATTACTGCATTGTAATCGAATCAGAGATCAATAGATTTGAAAGTTTATTTACTCGTTTGTTCTTCATTTCTATGTTCAATCCTCGTTACCATGATGATTACATTCCATATTCTCATCATGAGATCAATATAATTGTATTGTACTGATCCTTACAAATGTTCTTTAAGTGCTCGGGTCAATAATGGTCAAATATTGAGGTTTGGGATACAAAGGAATAAGACTAATGAACTGGACAGTTTGCGGTCAGAAAAAGAGGACGTTTTGTATAGGCCATAACATGGTCATAATAAGTCCAAATGGGTCAAAATGTTTCTCTAAAAACAAGTTCACTGAGTCCTCTAACTAATCCAAGTGATCTCGTGTCGTTTCGACATCGATTGGTCCTCCAAACGTGGCTAACAAAACTGAAGGTCAAAACTGATGAATCTAGGCAGCCGGTTGGTCTGTGTTCATCAAGTCATATCATTCTCATATTTCATCCAACAGAGATGATTATTTTTCTTGACTATAATTTAAAGTCTTATCTTTCAAACGATACTTATTACGCAACATTTCGTTAACATTTCTACCTCCAAACAGTTTATGCAAAACTGGTGTGTAATCAGCTCTACATGTTAAAACATTTTGGTAAACTTAAAGCTAAGGATTTGAAACTAAATAATCAAATAAAGACAAGATATATATTTAAAAGTGGTTAAATGACTTTTTAAAAGAATAAATTAATAATGTCTATAATTCATTGAATATGGACTAATAGATGTTTATTGAAGGGCTTTACTAAATTAATATAAAGCGACAACTAAAACCCTAAATATGGTGAGATTTGAAGTTTAAATCAAACATTGGACCTATTCATTAGTAAATTATGTTTTCATAAAATAAAAACCTTGATGGACATTAAGGACTGGGCTACAAGGATTACACCCATATTGGTCATTTTGTTCTTTAGTAATCCTTTTATGATTTGTACTTTTAGTGCTTGCTTGGTGTATTGTGAGATTTGGACTGTGCTATTTTAAGATGAGTTTCACGGCCCCTTTTTAATATGTTTTACTTGGAGGAAAAGCTTGCTTACTGTTTTGGACTATGCCATGTCTTAAAGATTATTTTGGAACATAGTATGTGGTTTGGGTCATGGGTTGAGTCTAGATGTTCATTCATGAGTGTGTACATGTGCATGTGCTTGTTCTTGTGCTTGACTTTCATGGAGAGGTATTTTTAGTACTAACGGGTTGACACCCCCACCCCGGCCGTTGGTATGCTAGTTGAGACTGACTTGGACTGTGCGTGCCCTTGGGTGAATATAATCTGGTTAACTGGACTTGGACTGATTATAAACTTGTGTTGATATCTATGGCTACCACAGACAACCTTATGTACATGTCATACACAGCAAATTGTTTGTACCTTTAAATCTATGAACTCACCAACGTATGTTGACTTTTTAGAGCAGGTCTTTTCAAGTAACGGTGCTTAGGTACTTGGATAGTGGACTTTAGACGAGACCGCTCCTTCAAGAGCACTAGACATTAGAACATTAGTTTGGACTTTATGTTATTGTTGTATTTGTATTTGAAATTGATTGATCTAGTACTGGTTGTTCTAGATTTGAACTTCTGGATTATTTGTACATTTATGAATAACGTTATGGTATTGATTATTCTTGACACTTGTTCTTTTGTGACGGGTGACGTCATGATCCATTGATGGAGAATTCTTTTAGAGATTCTCTTAGACCTCCAATGTGTTATGGCGACCCCGTCCGTCGCATCCTCGTGTTCCCGCAACTAGCGGGAATGTGACCGATTGGTATCAGAGCCATTGGTTATAGAGAATTAGGTGGATTATTCGATCTAGACTATAACCTAAGTACCCGCATGTAGTATGCATCATAGGATTATGTGTGTACAACTATACATGTGAATTTTCTATGTGCATTATCAGTTGTGTTGATAGCTTGTGTTACGTGTTATTTGCGATGTTCTTATTTGGAAAATATTTTGCCGTTGTATCATCTGTGTGTCAACCTTGAGAAAGCATACGTAAGGACACCCTATCGTTATGCGCTTGACTATTATTTGCTAGGATTGATAAGTGCTACCATAAGGATTCTTTTAAAGGGCCTAGGTTATTAAGCCAACCTTAATATGTGCGTCTGCTGGTGATACCTATGTTGTGAATTGAATCTTGGGAGATGAACACGCTAGTTGCCTTGACACCAACAGACAAGAGCCATGGCGTACTCAGGTCAGATGATTGCTTTATTGGATTTCGGAATATACTAAATGGATTCCTTTGACTGTTCCTTACCCAGGTGAATGCTTTCTCAATCAATTCCTCTGTATAACTTTGGTTACTTAACCTTGGGTTAGTAACCATATCCTTGATTCTCCAATCATAGGTAGCACTCTTTACTTGGCAAGATGCGTTGACTCCAGCAGGAGGAGCTTGGGGTGACCATGCAAAGCAAGTTACCATTACCGGGGCATGCGTAATTGCAATTTGCCGTGCATGCGAAATCTGGCAAACCCTTTCATGAGATAACGGTCATAGTTAGTACGAATCTTCCATTATATACATGGGACATTGGAGTTCCTGTTCTTATAATAATCAATGGTGTGGAAACACCTATCCTATCTATCCTTGCACAAGTACAAATAGATCTGGAGCCTTCATGGGAATCATACTGGGACATTTTAGCCTAATATCTATGAGATATTTCTCTTACTTTTGTTCCTGTGATCATGAAAATTGACTACATATTCAAAATGTACTTGGTCTTTGAAGAGTTGAAATAGAGAGATGAGACTCCTTGTACCTATGCTGCTTTGTTCAAACTAATCTTAATACTTGGAGCATTGGTTGTTGAGACAATCTAGCATTATACTTGATGGAGTAAATGGATGTCACGTAACCAGTTTAGACGTCGTCCTTGGTATATCTTTGGTGTGGTGAGAACGCTGTGGGGATCATAAACATCTTCGGTATGCTAACGATGTGCCTGAACTGGGCTATGTGATTATCTTAGAGGCCCCTTTGATGAAAGGTAAGCGCTTTGGTTGGCTACCTAGAAATAGAGTTGGACATGGTGAGATTGATAACGTGAAAGGAAATGGCACTGGAGGTAGGATTGGTTGTATGTGCACGAAGTTCATGACGTGCAAGCCAAAAGAGTACAATGGGAAAGTTAGAGCAATAGCCTTGATCCGTTGCATTGCGAAAACAGAAACGAATGTGGACATCAAGATCTATGCTAATAATCAAAAGGCAAAGAGTGTTGTTTGGCCACTAGTTGGCAAAGCACTAACGTGGTGGAATATCCAAGTTCAAGTACGAAGTAGAAAAGTTGTGATGGCCATAACTTTGGATGGGCCTAAAGCATTAGTAATTGAAAAGGACTACCTTATGGACAAGATGCAAAATATAGATCATTAGTTTTGGAGTCAAGTAATGGTGGGATCAGGTCATGCCACCTATCCCTACCAATTTTATTAGCTAGCATAGCTAGTGCCATATTCGTGACACATAAATCAAAGTGGATGGTGAAGTACATCACGGGGCTAGTTCTACAGTTCATGGAATGATGGTCGATGCTGCACCTCCAACCATTTAAAGTCCAATACTGAAGATAGGTACTTTGGCCGATAAGTTAGTTTGTATTAAAGCCTTGAGAAAGCTAGTGAAAGGTATGGATATTAGGGAATTAGGTAATCTAGCAGATGTTAAAGTGGACAAGAAGGACAAGGTCATGAAAGGATATGTAGTTGCCATACTAGAAATGAAGGACTTTAGTGTACTATGTGCAATCTGCACCATCCGACTATAATACCACGTCATGTGTGTTTCAATTTCAAGCAATTAGAGCGCTTAGCCAAGGGTTTTAAGGTGTTGGTGAACCTAGATGTGTCAATTATGCTATCAAATCGGCAAGAGTTGGACGTTGACATTTTGAGTGCAGAAGCCAGGAGCATTATTGTAATGCATATGCGTGGTTAAATAGGGCTCAAGGTCAATTGGTTAATCAAATATAAAAGGAAAAAAACAACACAAATCTTGTCTGCAATTTGTGCAAACCCAGGGCAAGGTAATATGGCAACCCTGTTCATAGAAAGGCATTCAGGATTAGTGTCAAGGATGCCCAAAAGGACCCATACGTAGTGACTTTGACTTTGTTACTACGTTGGGCTTAACCCCAGTCATGAGGATATGTGTTATTAAATGGGCTAATGATAGACATATAAAGACTAGGGAAGTAATATGGGACTGTACTATGCTATTAGAGGATCATGCATTTAGAATAGATCTTGTACGATTTAGGCGCGGAAGTTTCAACATGGTCACGGGGATGGATTGATTATCAAGGAATAGTTCTGAGATCATTTGCTGTAAGAAGATTGCTTGCATACCGTTGTCAAAAAGTAAGACACTTGACAGGTATGGCGAGAGATCAGAAAAGGAGAACACGTAGATCTCGAGCATGAAGGTCGAAGAATAAGAGTTAGATGATATACCTGTTGTGTGAAACTTCTAAGAAGTGTTTTCGAAGGATTTGGTATGATTTCCTACTTCATAACAGGTGGACCTTTGGATTGACCTGGTACATAAGGTGGTGCATGTTCCAAGGGCTTCTTATCGCTTAACACCCTTGAAGATGCAAGATCTGTCTAATCAACTTCAGGAGTGGTTTGGTAAGGGTTTTATACGACCTATTCACTCACCATGGGGCGCTAGTGCTTTCTGTCGAGAAGAAGGATGGATCGTACAAGACGTGCATGGACTATCAAAAGCTGAATAAATTAACGGACAAGAACCATCATCGTTTTCCAAGGATAAATGACTTATTCAATCCGCTTCAAGTATCGACGTAATTTTTGAATGTTGATTTCCGTTTGGAGATCATTAACACAGAGTACTTATGGATGACATACCGAAGAAAGCATTTAGAACTTGTTACAGACATTACGAGTTCCTAGTTATGAATTTTGGGCTAACAAAGACACTTTTGGTGTTCATGGACCTGATGAAATAGAGGTGAATGCCATATTTGAATAAATTTGTCATAGTGTTCATTAAGGATATTCTGATTTATTTGAGGATAGAGAGGATCATGAGAAACATATGGGGATAGTCTTGGAAATGTTGAAAAGGAGAAACTATATGCTAGGTTCTCCAAGTGGGTCATCTATAATAACCACAAGAGTTTTCAACATATTTTTCACCAAAAAGAACTGAACATGAGATAAAGATGTTGGATTGAATTGTTCAGCGACTACGACTATGTAATCTAGTATAACCCATAAAGGCAAATATGGGTTAGGACGTGTTGAGTTGTAAGGAGAGAATCAAACCCGTGTGCTTACCTCATTGCCACTCAAGTCGAGTAAAATAAGGGGACTGGATATGGAGAATAAGGCTTTGAGAGGTCTAAACAAATAGTTTGTACAAAAAGACGATGGATGATTGTACTTTATTAAGCAAATTTAGGTTTCATTTATGGGGAATGTGTAGACATTAGTGTTGGACGAAGCACACAAGTTTAAGTATACTGTTCATCCTGGTGCTAACAAGAGGTGGCATGATCGTAAGAACTTGTATTGGTGGTCTGGAATGAAAGGGGACATAGCGGACTAAGTGTGCAAGTGTTTGATTTGTTCAAATGTTAAAATGAGGCATCGAAGGCCACCTAGCCTATTATAACAGTTTGAGATTCTCGATCGAAAAAGGAAAAACATGATTGTGGACTTCATCACAAAGCTAATAAGAATTAGTAGTGAGCATGATTTGAATTAAGTCATTGTGGATAACATGACCAAATTTGGTCATCTCCTGACCATTCGTGAGGACTACAAGATGGAAAAGTTGGCAAGGATTTATGTTAGTGAAGTTATGGATAGACATGGAGTACCTATGTCGATTATCCCTGTTCGTGCTAGCTTTTTCATGAAACGATTCGGCATAGCTCATAGTAGGCGTTGGGTACACGTCTGGACATGAGTGAGACTCACCACTATCATACTGATGTTATGAATAAGAGACCTATTCAGACATTGGAGGATATGTTAATGTCTTTTATCATTGACTTGGAGGTAGCTAGGAGACTTACCAACTATTGGTTGAATTTCCTTATAACAATAACTGCAATGAGAGTCATATAGGAGTGTCGTTCAAGGCACTAAACAGATGTAAGTGTCGATTGCCGATGTAATAGGTAGAAGTCATGTAAAGTTAGATGACTGGACCATAAATCATTCAGGAGACGAACGATTAGGGGTTTTGGATCACAGATAGACTAAAGGCAGCTTAACATCGTTAGAAATTTACACTGACAATCAAAGGAACCCTTGCTTTAGGCACATGTTCTCAGACGTTGGTTGATTTGATAATTAGATATGGTTGGTGACTGGTACACTATCAAGGTGTTAGTAGTGTGGTGGGTTAGCTGCGGTACACCCTATATATAAACACTATTGATACCTTGAATGTGAAATCGGAATCTAACTTTTGGTAATGGACAGCAGTCATACTCTAGAGATATTAGTAAATAGGTTGTAAAACCAAAAAAGCCATCTCAAGAGACTTTGTTTTTATGGGCGGTATACGAGCTGTTGCCTTGGAAAGGCATTGTTTGTCTTGTCAAAAAGACAAAATTGTCACCTAGATTTGCAAGTATAGCTAAGACTATAGAATAGTTTTGGTCTTGTGATTTATTGGATGGGATTCCATCATGAACTGAATAAGGTGCATGTCTCGCTCTATATGCCGAAGCACATGTAGTTTCATGCGGGTGAGATCTTATATGTGCTGGTCGAAGAAATTCGAGTGGACGGTAAATTTTAGTTTGCCTAGGTACTAGTAGAGATTATGGATAAATAAATTAGAACTTTGAAAAGTAGTAAAATCCTTATCGTAAAGCCTAGATGGAACTCAAAATGAGAACCTAAATTTTATCTGTGCGTGGGAAGTTTAAATGAGGACTAAGTACCCTAACCTACTCATGGAAGGCATTGAAGTTAATACCTCCGACTGAATTTTGGGACGAAATTCTCTCAACGGGGGGTGCTGTGACATCCATCACCAAAATAGGTGTATTGACCTTTGACTTTGACTTTTTGACTCTGACTCTTTGATTTTGACTTGGTCTTAATGTGGTCTTTGACTTGGATGTTGACCTAATATGGGCTAGATCGGAGTATAGTACATTAGACGCGTGTGGACATCTTAAGTTCTAGAACTATGTATTATGGGCTTAATATGTTCTAATGGGCTTAGGATGGGTGACAGGTTCACTTGTCTGATTGTAGTACGATAATTATGTGTTTTGGTCTCGATCAAGGTTTGCCAAAACATAAAATATTAAAATTTGCATTAGGAACACAACAAAAATTGAACATGTGGGCTTTGCCTAAAGCCTACTAAATAAACATAATTTAATTTAAAAATATATAATTTAAATAATTTATATAGGACATAATTGTCCGTTGGAATCGTATTAACGCGTAGAATTTAAAAACGCAAAATTCTGAAGACACGCGAATTGGGACAAGACAGAATTCGACGAGACGAGCAACGGGCCAGGGAGGCCCACTCATGGCCCCTTGGCCGAATTTATTCAAGAAGGGGGGGAGTTCCCCCTTGTTTTTTTTATTCTTTCATTTTTGCAAGCTTTTTCTCCAAGTTTTTTCTCTAGAGAAAACCCTAGCCGCCGTCATCCATCTTCTTCTTGTTCTTCATTACAATCGATCATCATCATCATCAATTCCTTCGATTTTGATGATATTCAAGCATTCAAGTTTGATTTTGTGCAAGACATATTCATCTTCTAATCTCCGGCAAGAAAAATCGTTTCTTGATGATTTTGTTCCTTGCTCTACTTTGATATCGATGGTTTTCATCATCTAAACACAAAATCATCATCTAATATTCTTATATACTTTGTTTTGGATGTTAGATCGTGAAGATCTAGGTGTTACAGGTGTTGGCCTCTCTAACCGGTAAAACCCTAATTCTTGGTCTTTGTATATTCTTGAATCTATTGAAGTTGGGTTGTAATCTTATGTAACCTGATCAAAATAGACAACTTGTTCTTATAAATTGTTTGTGAAATCATTAATTTTTTTTCTTGAATGGATGGATGTGTTGAATGATCAAAACTATGAATTGATTAATTAATGTTGTGAACCTGAAGACTAAAATCCAACTAACTGTTTTGGGATTGAAATTTGGGATAATCCAAATGTTTGATACAATGTTTTGTCGATTAGTTCATGGAATAAATGTTATTTAAGTGCTCAGGTCAATAATGATCAAATATTGAGGTTTGGGATGCAAAGGAACAAGACTAATGAACTGGACAGTTTGCTGTCAGAAAAAGAGGACGTTTTGTACGGGCCATAACGTGGTCATAATAAGTCCAAATGGGTTACAATTTTCCTCTTAAAACAATTTCAATGAGTCCTCTAACTAACCCAAGTGGTCTCGTGTCATTTCGACATCGTTTGGTCCTCCAAACGTTGCTAACAAAACCGAAGGTCAAAACTGATGAATCTGGGCAGCTGGTTGGTCTGTGTTTATCGAGTCATATCTTTCTCATATTTTATCCAACGGAGATGATTGTTTTTTTGGAGTACAATTTAAAGTCTTATTTTTCAAACTATACTTATTATGCAACATTTTGTTACCGTTTCGACCTCCAAACAGTTTATGCAAAACTGGTGCGTAATAGCTCTACATGCTAAAATATTTTGGTAAACTTAAAGCTAAGGATTTGAAACTAAATAATCAAATAAAGACAAGATATATATTTAAAAGTGGTTAAATGACTTTTTAAATGAATAAATTAATAATGTCTATAATTCATTGAATATGGACTAATAGATGTTTATTGAAGGGCTTTACTAAATTAATATAAAGCGACAACTAAAACCCTAAATATGGTGAGATTTAAAGTTTAAATCCAACATTGGACCTATTCGATTAGTAAATTATGTTTTCATAAAATAAAAATCTTGATGGACATTAAGGGCTGGGCTACAAGGATTACACCCATATTGGTCATTTTGTTCTTTAGTAATCCTTTTTGTGATTTGTACTTTTAGTGCTTGCTTGGTGTATTTTGGGATTTGGATTGTGATATTTCAAGGTGAGTTTCACGGCCCCTTTTTAATATGTTTTACTTGGGGGAAAAGCTTGCTCACTTTTTTAAACTATGTCGTGTCTTAAAGATTATTTTGGAACATAGTATGTGGTTTGGGTCATGGGTTGAGTCTAGATGTTCATTCATGAGAGTGGACATGTGCATATGCTTATTCTTGTGCTTGACTATCATGGAGAGGTATTGTTAGTACTAACGGGTTGACACCCCACCCCTGTCTTCGGTATGCTAGTTGAGACTGACTTGGCCTGTGCGTGCCCTTGGGTGAATATAATCCTTAATAGGACTTGTACTGATCGTAAACTTTTGTTGATATCTATGGCTGCCATGTACTCTTACTCCAATAAAACCTTATGTACATGTCATACATGGCAAATTGTTTGCACTTTTAAACCTTTGAACTCACCAACATATGTTGACTCTTTAGACCATGTCTTTTCAGGTAACGGTGCTTAGGTACTTGGACAGTGGACTTTAGATTAGTCCGCTCCTTCAAGAGCATTTGGAATTGAAACATTAGTTTGGACATTATGTTATTGTTGTATTTGTATTTGAAATTGATTGATCTAGTACTGGGTGTTCTAGTTTTGAACTTTTGGATTATTTGTGCATTTATGGAATAACGTTATGGTATTGATTGTTCTTGACACTTGTTCTTTTGTGTCGGGAGACGTCCTGATCCATTGACGGAGAATTCCTTTATAGATTCTCTTAGACCCCCAATGTGTTATGACTATCCCATCCGTCGCATCCTCATGTTCCCGCTACTAGCGGGGGTGTGACAAGAACGTTGATGAGAAGACAAGGGGTGCTCAGGAAAAACACGTAGTATATCATTAAACCACACAAGTTCTTCATTGCCGAAAAATTCAACAAGTTATCATGGTATTACAAGAAAACCAACACCTAATTAATGTTGAAAGACAAAGGAACCAAGGAAGTACTAATGGGAAGAAGGCCAAATGCACCACCTTTACAACCCGATGAACAAATGGAACCAATGTCATCAGAAGACGAAGAAGAAGAGGAAGAGAAAGGGAATGAAGAAAAAGGAGTCACCGAGAAAGGGCTTGGCTCAAAACACACGCCAATTCCCATTAGAAGAAAATACGAGACACCACCAATTGAAAAGAGGATGAGAAGGATGAGGCCCCCTAAGTATAGGCAATGGTTTGCCATTTTTCGATACCAAAGTGACATCGCTAACTAAGAATCAATATTCATGAAAGATCTTCATGAAGAAGCAATGGCATTATAGCGAGAAGCGATGGAAAGATAGAATTCGTACCCTAAGAACCAACAATACCAAAACTAGTTGTTTCACAATCAAAGGTACATGAGTTAACCCACAAATACATTATCATGATTTTTATGCAGGGAGAGAATATGTGACATACATCAGAGAAACAGACTAGAACCAAACTGGCATCTATGATTGTTAAGTGATATATCCATATCTAGCATCTCGACCATCTCAATGGGTTCCTTTACAACTACAAGAACAACAATCAGAATGAGCAATTAATCCATAAAACTTCAAATAGATGCAAAAGGTGATGAACGAATGGTTCAGGCCACCATTACCACCACTGCCGGTTGATGATTAGTATGATGATCTGAGAAGGAACCATCGTGGCACTCACTAGTTGAGTGTTGCACATTAATCAAATCCATGTGCTCAGTCCTTTTCATTTATGAATAATAATGATTATGTGATTTGAATGAATATTTAGATGTGTGTAACAATTGAATGGATGATAATTGGTGGGATGGGATTGAGCTAGGGACCTTGAATGCTAATAAGTTGGTATTTTAATTGTTCTTTTATGTCATGAGAATAACCACCATAGATTGGGGATAATGTATTTCAAGTGTGGGGATAAGGGGGTATGAAAACTAAAAATGGGAAAAATTGAAATTTTTTGAAATATAAATCTTCAAATGAGCTTAATGGTGCGTGAGACCCAAATTTTTCAATATATATCGTTTATTTTTACTTGTTTATGCACATGTATAGATCCTTTGGCATGGTTGGTCTTGAATTATATAAAAGTATTCCCATCATGATTTTATTTTTTAAATTGGTAGAGTTGGCATAACAAACTAGACGGTAGATGACATACATGCTTCACATCATTAAGCCATCCCACCATTTCAGTAAGAATTTGAGCCTAATTGAGAAATTTACACTTTACTTTTTATTTGCTCTATTCTTTGTAGAATGAGGGATACCATAATGTGCATTCATATTAGAACTCGTGTAATTGATGCATGTTAAGATCATGAACCAGTACTTGCATAAATGTGATGAAGGCATTAAGATACACCAATTGTTTAAATTTATTTGAATTGAACTCCACACCCTAGTGTGTTTCCTTTAAACACCATTTTGAGCCCCAACATGTCATTTAGATAAGCTCAAAATAATAGGCCTACAAAGCCTTAGAATGCCTAGACGTGTCTTCTTTAGTACTAGTTCAATTATAGTATGTTGGTATTGAATAAATGTAAAAAATAGAAATATGAGGTCCAAATGACCAAAGTATGAAGTAACAAAAAAGTGTGAAAGTTTGCAGTATAATTCTAGTTATAAGATATATATTGATAGCAATAACATCTAGAATGTCTAAATTGGATTTTATTCACCATTAGCTATTTTAAATCCCTTCATCCTACCTTAAATCTTAGACTCACATTACAACCCATGAAAGACCTCTTGATTTATGCATAGTATTTTGTTAATTAATGGCGATGTGATTAATATACAAGTTATGATTAGGATGTATATTATTGGTTTTGAGTGTTCCAGATATACTAATATGTAATCACTAGTCCAGAAAAGACACCTAGAGGAGTGATAATTATGAGAGATTTGAATGCACGCATGTTAGAAACTAAAGGTGAAGTTATGCCAACTGAGATAATTCTAAGTTTAAAACATTAGTGGCATTAAATGTAGGGTTCTGAATCTTAAATGATGAAAGTTAAAACCTAAGCATGCTTTGGGACCTTAACTTGCACAAAGTTGTGATAATTTGACATGTTTGATCGATTAGGATAAAGTGTACAAGAAAGTTTGTTTGAGGACAAACAAAAGGTTAAATGTGGGGATGTGATCACGTAACAAGAATTCAATGTTTACCTAATTTAACTACATGAAATTCCATTGTGATTATGGTAAAGCAAGATGACTTTGTTTGAGATTTGGTTTTGTAGCTTTCGTAAATTAAGGAAATCTATTTTGAAGCGAAAGAAGCAAAACATGAAACCAAAAGGACTGAAGATGTAAATATCAAAAGTTACAAAAAAGGGCACAATTTGAAGTATACTGGCGTATAATGCACTGGAAAGAGGGTATAATATGCCGGTCGACATATTGGTGGCGTACCAGTGGGCGTATTAAGAAAAGATGACAGAAAGTTAGCGTAGGAAAGCAGAGGTGGGCGTATGATACGCCCGGGACCGGCGTATCATACGCTGGTGGCCAACAAACTCTGGATTTTTAGGATTCCAAGTTTATTAAAGTCAAATCAAAGCTAATTCAAAAATAAACTTTTCCCAGCCAAAAATTGGTGATTTCAAGGAGATTCTTGGTGTTTTAAAGCCTTCTCATCCATTCAAAATTCCACACTCATCATCAAAATCAAGATTAAAGTTGCTATGAAGACGATGTGCGGCTAGTTCGATTTGTAATCGCTTTTGGGTGAATCATTCTCGTTAAAAAAGACTATCGGTATGTTTAGATAAGGTTCTATGATGAATGGTTAATCTTTGAACGTGATTACAAGCCTTGTTTAATTTAAAAGGTTTATTTATAAATAAAGTTACTTTCTTTATTATCAGTTTTCGGTTTTCTTACATCGTTAACTCATTAAGAAAGGTAGATAGCTTTACATAGATGAATTGGTAACGTGGTGAGTGAACAAAACATAAAAGATTTTTTATTCGTTATTACTTTAATCAAAAGTTGAAATCTTGAAACTTCTATTTTAGCAAACCCTAGTTTAACATAGTGATTGTTGTTCTTACAGAATTGAAAACCGAAAAGTGATTGCTTTCTTATTAGTTGGTAAATTCGATTCATTGTTGATTACTTTTTGCAATTGTAACCTTAATTTCAGTTCCAATCTTTAAGTTCAAAGTTTGTGTCTTTAAGTTAATCAAGTCATATTGTTCCAACACTTTTCACAAATTCCCTACGGTGACGACGTTACTTACCCTTACGCAATAAAGGTAGCTAAGACCGGTTATTTAACATGTTACGTGATCAAGTCTTGACAACCATATCAAAATGAGCATTCACCAACTTAAACATTTTTCGCCCAGTCAAAAAAGAAATGCAATGATATCATAATCGGTATGTTAATATTATATCACTTACTTTAAACAAAAACATAATAATAAATTAACAGTGATTGTCAATATGTGGGGTCCACTTTAAAATCACACCCATTTATTTCCAACTAAATGTATCGTGCTTTTTATAATATACAAATTACCATAATGGTTTAATCGTCCCCACACCTAACACATTTAACAAATACATACCCAACCTCAAGATTTATTAAAGATTCACCAAGACACAAACTTGAAGAATCATATTCTGCTATTATGGCACATTAATATTTTTTTACTTTTTTTTCAATTTTCGTTTTTCTGGGGTCGGGACTTTTCTCCCTTATTTTGATTTTTTTCCAATAACTATAACTTTTTCTTTCATTTTTTTCTTTTTTATTGATAACTAATGTGTCATGCTAAAATAGGTATGGCGTCTGACAAAGGAATAAAGTCTCAATCTATTTTTATTGGGACTCAACTTTAAGTTATTGGCACTAGGATGGAAAACACTAAACACGTATTAATTTAATAAAATTCACACAAGATATTAGTGTTCATATTAAGGTGGAGTCTATTAACATATCACAAGTTATATGTATTATCGGTCCTAGAGATTCATTTCATTCATAAGTATTAACATATTACCACATCATAGCATTTCTCATCAACTGCATAAATTTATTTCAAGGGACGTTAATCTTTTTTTGTAAGGCCTCGTTCCCGGGACGCTTACAGCTGGACTGTCATCGCATAAAATATTTAAAACCAACGTTTCTTTAGCAGCGGAATTTAAAACTTTCATTAATGATTAAAACATGTTATCTCATTACATAAATCATTTACATATCAAAATACAATAACAAGTCAAAATGTAGATGCCAGTCTTCAAAACACTCCCAGTAGCGTATGCATCCATGCCTGCAACTCCTCAGCATCTACAAAATACCTGTCAACTATTATGCATACAAAAAGTCAGCGATGCTGAGTGAGTTCTAGTTTTATAGATAAAATACTTTACTTTCGTAAAAACATAACCTTCGAAATCGTATGCGATCACACATCATACGTACACATTGATAATATTTATTATTATCTTCATCATTGTTCAAATCGTACATTTCGTACTTTCATCATTATCTTTCACGGCAATCTGGATCCTGTCTCATGCAATACCCCCGACTCATGTCCGAAGACCGCTACTGTGTCGGGGCCTGTAAACAAACCCCCACGTCATGTCCGAAGACCGACACAGTACCGGGGTACGCGAAAAGGATCCCCTTCGAGTCACGAAGACTCCCTTCGAGTCACGAAGACTCCCTTCAAGTTACAAAGACTCCCTTCGAGTCACAAAGACTCCCTTCGTTCTTTACGTTCCACTTTTCATTATTATTGTATTTCACTTCATTACATAATACTTTACGATCATGAAACATCAAACCACGTAAAGCCATACATCATACATAACGTATAATAAAACATAATACATACGTTTTCAAAACCGTTTAACGAAGAAAGACAACACACCACACGCACAACATCAACCACAACACAACATCATGCATAAGCCACAACATCCCAACGGGACCTATCTCAAACATCACCTCTTAAAGCCCCTAAGAAAGCCCTAAGTCTAAAACTAGGCACAACATAACATTCTAGGCGCATCAGCAAAAAATTCTAAGTATAAAAGCTCCTGGGCGCATGGGAACTATTTGGGCGCATGAGCCCTATTCAGGCATTCCAACACTTGGCCACAGAAACAATTCTGGGCGTATGAGCACTATTTGGGCGCACCACCCATACTTGGCCATTTCCACACTTTCTGGGCGTATGAACCACTGTTCAGGCGCACCACCTACACTTAGGCGCATGGGCACTCTGGGCGCATGGGCACTATGTAGGCGCATGGCCAACACTTAGCCGCCTGGACACTATCTGGGCGCATGGCCACTATTCAGGCATATAACCTGGGTGCATCAGCCCTGTTTGGACGCACCACTCTTGGGTGCATGAGAACACTTAACCACATAAAGCTTGGTTGTGGCGAGATTCGGGGTGTTACATTTTTCTTTTCTCGTCTTTTAAATAAAAATTCGGGGTGTTACATTTTTTTCAAGGGCATTGACGCAATCGAGTTTTTTTAATTAAGCATGCGAATGCAGATATGTACTCATGACATAACATACAAAACTATAAAATTAATTATTTTCACAGAATATATAAAAAGAACGAGTTCACCTAATTCATTCGTTGTGGCAAGATTCTCATGATTGGTGACGATCTTCAAGTATTATTCAATAACCTTCAAAACTTATTAAAAACTCGTGTAGAAGTGAACTTCTCACGTCGTGGTTAACACATAAAATTTTAGAAAAAATTTCATTTTTTAATTTAATCCCAAAACCATAATTTTAAAACAAAGATGTACCCTCTTCTCTAACTTAAAGCATTACACTGGTCCCAATGTAAAATTTAAGCTAGAATTCTATAAAAGTAATTAATTTTGAAAAATAAATAAGATATTACAAAAATTTTTAAAAATAAAGTCCTATACTCATTTTCGTAAGAATCACGGTTGCATTTGACATATGCAACAAGCTTTTTAAACCCATCGGTAGACCCGAGTGGACGAGTGAAGTATCGTAAGGGTTTCTAGAGAACATACCCATAAAGTTCTCAGGGTTTCCTCCTGGTTATTGTTAAATTTTAGGTTTTCAGCTGGACCATACATAATATTCTTTATGGTGGCCTAAGTGCATATTTTCCTGCTGAATTCCCAACAGATGCTCGAAAGTTGACATGCCAACTCCATAGTTGCTTCCTAATTATAGGCATGTAAATTTAAGAAGTTTTTGCATATCCACTTTATAATAAATTGCCCGACATTTAGATTCCTACTTTCCTAATCTTTGTCCTCTACCTTCTTCCCCAACTTTGTTGATTGGTATAATAAGTACAGGAGGAGGTTTAGTATGAACTTTGATTATATCAATCACAAACTCTTTAAAAGGTTTCTTGTATTCAAGTGAGACTGCACATTTATTTACTTTCTCTAAAAGATCCATCAGCTCTTCTTCATGTCATTATCATAACTATCAACCACCGTTCGTTTACACATGACTTGTCAACAAGTGAGGGAGTTTGTGTTGTATCAATCTCCATGGCCTTATCCTCGACTTTTAAAGATGGTGAGATGGACACTTTTTATTTTATTTTTAGCAATAATGCATCACGCTTGATAGTTAAGAAGCAAAATCATTGTTGATCTGAAAGAATATGTTATGATAACAACTTATCGATCTCGGGTAATATCAACTCCAATTGAGCAATACTCTCCTCTTTCTTAGATTGAAAACCATTTTGAGATGGCTTAACATTCTTGATAACATGTTCTTGTTTAGGAAATTGACATTGATTTTGATTCTCGTATTTTAGCTGAGAGTATTCTTGATGATAGTCATTATAATTCTCCTGATAACTTGAGCTTGATGTTATCTTTGGTTCATAGTTGTTGAAATCTCAATCTTGCTTAAGGTTGTAATTCCTATGTGACTCATAACATCCTTGATAATCATATGAAAGTGGTTTGTAGTCTGAATAAAGGGATGGTGTATCTCCATAATAAACATATAGCAAATACAATTTTCTTCTCGCATCTTCACACATTAGCAAATAATCAGGGCAATCATCTCGCAAATGAATGGGACTCCCGCAATAAGTACATGAACAATTAACTCTGTTCATTGTCAAATTCAACTAGGCAAAAAAAGAACCTGCACAGACAAACAAGAAATCGACGATAAAAAAGAAAACTAAGAATAAATTCTTTTCGTTTTTTATAATATTAAACAAATCAAACTAAACCTACAATACTAAGCGCACTATCACCCCGGTAATGGTGCCAATTTAATCTGGTTGTCGAGACTTGATAAGAAAAACAATTTAAATAACCAGTCTTAGCTACCTTTATTGCGTTAGGAAAGTAAGGTTGTCTCCATAAAAAATTTGTGGAAAGTGTTTAACAAATACTCATCGGTTAACTTAAAGACACAAACTTTGAACTTAAAGGTTGGAACTTGGGACAAAATTATGGACGCAATTGCAAAAGGTAATCAACTTTGAATCTAATTTATCGATTAATAAGAAAGCAATCATTTTTGGGTTTTTAATTTTGTAAAATCAACAATCACTGTGTTAAACTAGGGTTTGCAAAAACAAAATTTTCAAGATTTCAACTTTTGATTAAAGTTATAATGAAAGAACAAACTTTTAAGATTCGTTCACTCAACACGTTACCAATTCATCTATATCAAACTACCTACCTTTCTTAATGAGTTAACGATGTAAGGAAACCAAAAACTAATAATAAACCAAGTAACTTTATTTATAAACAAACCTTTTAAATTAAACAAATCTTGTAATCACATTTAAATATTAACCGTTCATCACAAAACTTTAATCTAAACATACCAATAGTCTTTTTTAATGAGAATGATTCACCCAAAAGCGATAACAAATCGAACAAGCCGCACATCGTCTTCATAGGAACTTTAATCTTGATTTTGATGGCGAGTGTGGATGATGTTGAATGGATGGGAAGTTTTGAAACACCAACAATCTCCTTGAAATCATCAATTTTCAGCTGGGAAAAGTTGATTTTCGAATTAGCTTTGATTTAACTTTAAATAAACTTGAAACCCCAAAATCCGGAGTTTGTTGGCCATCGGCGTTTGATACGCCGGGTCTGGGCGTATCATACACCCACCTCTGCTCTCCTACGCCTAACTTTTTTGTCATTTTATCTAAATACCCCCACTGATATGCTGATCGGCGTATTTCCCTGACGTATTATATGTTGGTATACTTCAAATTATGCGATTTTTGTAACTTTTGATATTTACATATTTAGTCTTTCTGGTTTTATGTTTTGCTTCTTGTGCTTCAAAATAGACTTCCTTATTTATGAAACCAATAAAACCAAATCTTAAACAAAGTCATCTTGCTTTATCATAATCACAATGTAATTTCAAGTAGTTAAATCCGTTAAACATTGAATTCTTGTTATGTGATCAATGCCTAATGTTTACAAATCAAAGTCAATATGTATATGGATTTCACTGTGCTTTACCCTTTACCCACCAAGTCTTGCCATATGAAAGCATCTGATTGCTTGCTTAATGCATTATATGGTTACAGTAGCTTGCTTTGTGCAAGTATTTGATTGCCTTGATTAGTGCATTACATGGTTATGATAGCTTGCTTTGTACTAGAATTTGATTTCTATACTTAGTGCATTGTATGGTTATGGTAGCTTGCATTGTGATACCGTTATATTGCCTTGCTTAGTTCATTACATGGTTATGGTAGCTTGCTTTATACTAGCAATTGATTACCTTGCTTAAACATATAACATGATCTTTGTAGTCTTGTACTCAGGCATAAGCATGTATCCCAACAATGATTTTTACAAATATGAAAGAATGGTTGCAAAGTTATAAAATATTTCATTGATATAACGTGTCACTGATTGTTGTACTTCACTATGGTCATTGCTCAAAGGTTTCGAAGAATCAAAAACCAGATATTTTAAAGTAAAAATCTAGAACTCACTCAACAACGTTGATTTTTCTTATGCATGTCAGGTAAATCCAAGTGTAGCTAAGTATATGAGGACCTGGCATGAAGAAGCTCCCGGACTAAAGACTAGCATCCCGTTTCAAAGAGTTTTTGTTATGAATGTTTTAAGCAATAAACCTTCTATAATACACTAGCCTATGAGTGATTTGTTTGGTTATCTGACTTTTATGATTCAACTACTTGTTATATGAAATTTCCAATTTAAAAATTACGGTTATGATGTATGAAACTAACTGTGATGTTGCATGGAAACTGGGCCTTACAATTTTATTGGCTTTATATGATTGAAAATGGTGAAATGCCATTATGATGGCCAATTATAAGTAGTTGTAGTTATTACATTAAGATATTTAGAAAGTGACAACCAATAATATTGCAAGTTGAGGACGACTTACAAAGTGCATAAGATCTATAGGATACTTATCAAGTATAATAATAAAATTTGATATTGATGTAAGATCCCTTATAGATATTAGAGAGTGTACACATATATGACGTTAAGATCACTCTAATGAAGAAAAGGTATGACTGCAAACTCCAAACTTGTGATGTTGGCGGATGAACCATTGGGAAGAAAGGAAATATCACATAGATAGTAATATCTTGAGTTTCCAAAAAAGAAAAATGTTTTCCAACCATTAAGAATTATTAATCAGCTTCCTAGTTATCAACCATGCCAAGAAACATTGGAAAAATGAACCAAGACTATTATTTTAGAACAAATCAACTTTTGGTTTTAGATAGAAAGTGATAAGCTTAAGGCACATAGATATACTTTGGAAATCTTATGATTTAAAGGCTAATGAACAACAAAAAATTGTTTAAACTTGGAACTAGAATGTTAAAAGGATAGTGTTAGATGATTATCTACATCTAATAGTTGTGTAAAATGTACTTGCGAAACTATTTTAACGTAGGGAAATTGTAACAATGGAACCTTACAAGTTTGTAAAATGAAAATTTATAATCCATCATGAAATACTTATGAAATAAAATAACTTAATGTTGAACAATATATTAAAACGGGTTGCTTTTAAAAGATGCGATGTCATTTTTTTAGGTTCAGTTCAGCGTGGTATGTACCATAACCGCAACGTGTATGTACCATCCACTATGATGGTGAACATGTGGAAAATAAGAAAGCCTTCTAGAGGGTAGCGACTCCGAATGTGGAGACACTACCTATGCTAATGTGGGAGGCTTAAAAGATTTTGCATCAAGAATTTAGGGGGAGATTGTAGGGATATATATTTGATTTAAGCTTTTTATTGAAAATATTTCTTAAGTGTTGTCTAGTAATAGTAAATGTAATATTAATTATAGTTATAATAATTAAATTACACTATCGAAAGTGCCAATAAACTACACTTATGATGCAATAATACTATAGGAAGTATACCTTCGATCAAAGATATACTTTCCATTGTTGTCAATGTAGTTTTGATGCACTTAGTATTAACTATATATAGCTAAGTCTTTACTGTTTTGGGTATGCATGAAACACTACTATGTAATAACATTTTAGAGTGAATAAAACTATATTTTGAGTGTTTCTTGTGTCTTGTTCTTATCGTTCATCTTTATTGTATTATATTTGATTGTTTATTCATGTATCAAAGTGTTTGAGTGATTACACCATCATAAACACATAGATTCCACATTTGTGTATGCATGACAATTGATCTGATTTATAGTGTTTATCCCTATTTAGGACCAACAATTGGTATCAGAGCTTAAGCTATTAAAGTTTGGTTCATATCAAGTGTTATTGATCAATATATCTGTAGTTTGTGCATGATCATGGGTGTTTATGATCTATAGGTCCCACCTACAGTCTCAGATCTTCACGTTTGACTCAAACTCCCTAAAAGATGTGTGAAATTCATGATCTACATCTCGTGCTTGTGACAACAATCAACATGCAATCAATATCATCAACACAGTGATGTAATCTAAGTGTTGATAATCCGTGAGGTTGTACAAAGGTTACACAAATAAACACCTTGAGCCATAACATCTCCTTGTTGTTCATCACCTATAAATGAGAACAAAACATGCTATTTGTAGGAATAAGGACAAGTCGATACTCCCCCTAAGGATGATGCTACCAGTCTTTGATGTTTGCTTGTTAGTGTTTTGTTTGTTAGTGAATAATATGATCGTTTATGTTTGGTTTTAAATGATTGCATGTTTTTACTTATAATGAATGATTGATTGATTGCATGTATGATTGCTTGATTGCATGATTTACTGACTACACATGTGTAATTAGATTGTCTTGTATGTTATGGTTCATATGTTTGCCTGTATGACTTGTTAATTGCATAATTGTTGTTATGTTTGATAATATGTATGATATTAATGAATGATTGATGTTTTGATATGTTTGTAATGTTTGTTATACATGGTTATATATGTTTTGCTTGTTTTGAATGGTTAGATATGTATGATTGTTGTTTTCCCTGTTTGATTGTTAGTGAACCTTTAAGTATGAGAAGGACCAGCTTTATCAGCACTCTTTGCACCTCAGATGTAGCTTTGATAGATTATTCAACATATTTCTCAGTTATCTGGTCTTTTTTAGCTTCCTTCACTTGATCAGGCAGTGGTGTAACCTTCAAACCATTCAGGCAGTTCACTGTGTGTTCTGTGAAATACTAAACTACACTAAGCTGATCATCATACTTGTATGTTATTGGAAGTTGCACCATCTGTCAAGAGTGCTTTGATCTTAGCTTTGGACTTCAATGTTGCTAACTAGTATGGTTAGAACATGATCACTCTTGAGTACTTCCAAATTATTATTCTCTGAGATCCTTATGGTTGTAATACCTTCATTGTGTGTCAGTGACTTCTGATTGGTTTGAAGTCTTTGCTTTAATGCAACATTCACATACACAGTGCCTAGGATTCTCAACATATGAATGAAATAACAATAGCCACCCTTGCAGAGTACATCTTCAATTGCTAAGAATGACTTTGTCTTCAAAAATGACACATATGAGGGATGAAGAAGTTTGCTTTCCACTAGATCAAATAGCCTTATGTTTGAGGTTTTTTTTCCTTCAAATTTCCTCTCTAACATAACTTCAAAATGGCTCTCATCATAAAACCATCTTGTGATTAGGTAGTTTTATTGATTTCCATCAATCTTCTTCATTATTAGCTTTAGTTCTGATGGTCTCAGTGGATATCCAACTCTGTTCAGTAACTCACTATCAAAGTGTTCTCCCTTATCTTCACTTTGTGTTTGATGTTTAACAACTGATTTTTGTTCTCTTCTTAGCTTGGCAATATGAAGTTTTTCTTCTCTATCTACTTTCAGCTTCATCTCATGATGCTGCCTATTCATGTATGGTATGATGATGTGAAAGAAATTTGCACCCCTTATATTGTTTGTATGATTTACCATCCTCAATTGCATAAAGTCTAGTCTATCTTCATAAAAGAGAGATCCTAGTTGGGATATGTATGATAAGTATTTGACAAGTCCAGATACTCTCTTGATCACCACAGCATCCCAAACTTTGTCATACTTACAAGCCACTATTTTTCTATCATTGGCTGAAGCTGTCAATGTAATTCTATCACATAGCTTGACAAAGTTTGTATTTTCATTTATCATCTCTCTTACTTCATTCCCTTTAGGCCATAGGTTGTGTGGCATGAATTGCCTTGGTTATTCTATTGGGTGAAGTTTAGGAGGTAGTTGATGGTAGGCAGAGAGAGATGCTGCTGGATGTGGTCTAACAACTTAAGGCTTTAAAGCATTTGCCAACATATTCTTGTAAATGCCTCTAGCAAGATCTTTCATTTATGACAGTGATTTACCAGCATAAGACTATAAGGCATCCTAGTGTGTCTCAACCAGCTTTTCACCTAGGAGTATGTCATCTTTTCTATTTGAGGATCCTTAGGCAAGTTCTTCTGAAACTTTTATCGATCTTTTATCTCTTTATACCTCTTGTATGTTTGCTCATTCACATTCTTCATGACTTCTTGAAAGTCCTTGAGCAAGTCTTTAACCTTAGAAAGGTTAAGGTGCATGAATGCATCATATGGGAAACCTCTAGCTGCCAACTCTATACCTATGAGGGTTTCTAGATCATCTGACAATAGATATTGAATGTTTTTTTGTCTCATCCTCATCTTTTTCTTCTTTATCTTTAGAATCAAACAATATGATGATTGGTTCTTGTTTTTGATCAAGTGATTGATCAATTTCACCTTCTTTTAAGTTAATATTCTCTGATTCTTTCTTCTTAAACTCATCTTCATCAATAGGCTCTGCTTTCACTTTCAGTAGCTTTAGTGGTGGAGAGTCTGGTTCTTCTTGCTCTTGCACTTTTTCTTTTCCTTTCCTAAGAGCAGCAAGATACATTCTCTTCCTTTTTCTTTCATAAGTTTTTAAGAAAGGCTGAGATGATGATGATGCTTGGTGTTTGGAAGGTTCAGTTTGCACTTTTAGGGACTCAGCAAACTATCTGATGATTCCTTTTTGTTTCTCAAACAAAGGATTAATAGGAATAAGACTTGACTGAGCTTGTTGTGTGTCTGGTGTATGGAAGTGTTGTCTTAAAATGGTTGAATAATGAATGTTCTCAAATGGATTAGTTTCACCAAATAACTGATCCATTGAGTATGATTCCTCTAGGATGATGATTTCTTGCTTTGGTTCTTTTGTGCTTGTTTCTTCAAGTGGAGACGTTGCTTGATCAAAGAACTCTTCACTCAAATCTTGTTCTTGATCTTTTAAATGTTCTTCCTCATTCAATTGTTTATTAGCATGTTCTAATTCTCTGTTTAATTTCTTTATTTCTTCATTCTGCTTAGAAATTATCCTTTTTAGCTCATTAATCTCATTGTCTTTTGCATTCGTTTGTTTAGCTAGATATGCTATATCCAGCCTTGCACTGCTTAAGTCTTGATCTTTCACTTGGACTTCAGCCTTTGATTGTTCAAGTTGTTGTTCAAGAAATTGACCAATCAACTTTTGTGCCTTTTGGTCTACAATAAGCTTCTCTATTTCATCATCTTTTCTTTTAAGCTTTTCTTTCAACTTCTTTGCTCTGTTATTTGACTTTTCAATCAACTTGTTGTACTCAGTGAATAAGAACACTTTGGATTACTCTATTTCTTCTTCAGTTGGCTCATCACTTGCTTGTTCCTCTGCCTCAATCTGCTCAACATGAGCACTCTGCTCTTCTTGCTCAGTCTCATATGATGAGTAGCTTGTTCAGTCATGGTTGCATCAATATCTATTAACAGAGATGAAAGAGTCTGTTGGTTTGATGGATGAGGGATGTGAGGTGGTGATAGAATGTTTTGCTCAAAGTGAAACTGCTCCTCTTTTTGAGCATCTTGTTGGATTGGTCCTAGTTCAGGTGTAATAGGAACTTCTTGTTGAATGATTGGCACCGGTTGAATGATAGGATCTTGGTGAATCATATTTTGGAAGAGCATGTGAGGTTCACCTTAACCAGGCATCCTCAGAAAGACTTCTGGTATAGGGAGATCATGGTTGATCATGTGAGGTGGCATAACAACTTCCTCACCATGATATAAGCTTGAATTGATTCTATTAAAGACATGTTCATTGAAGTGAACATACTCAAACACAGCTCCCTCTCTTGATATATTAGGCAAAAGATCATCAATGATCATCTGAAGAAATCTAGGATACATATGAAACTTGTTCCTTACTTCAGTCAGATTATAAATCATCCCATTAAGTACTTGAGTAGCAAAGTTAAAAGGCCTCCTTGCTATTATACTAGCAATAGCAGATGAGCTCCTTAGTGATGTTTCATCCCAGCTAGTCTTTCTATTTGTCATAGTCTTCTGATATGTGTGCATAAGGAATCTAAACTATGCAAACATGTATGATTTCTTTATCTGCTTCCTGTCAATAGTACCTGTGTAGCCAATCTGTCTGAAGACATGGAGAACATAACTTTCATCAAACTCAATAGGCCTTTTTGCATCTTCATCTCCAATTTGTAGAACTCTCCTTATCACTTCTTCAGAGATAGTGATTTGTTGATCATGAATAGAAGAAATCACCACTTGTTAATCTTGCATCTGCTCTAGATGAGCATTTGTCCATAACTTGACAATGTGGTCTTCTATTATCTCAGGCCTAGCAGTCATAGCATGTACAAGCCTTGTTTATATAATGGCTTATATCATATCTCTGTAATTCCCTGCCTTAGGAAAGTCTGGATTAAGATAGGCACACAAGTTATGATCTCTGACAAACACAAGTTTTGCCATATCTACAAATAAAAGTAGTGTATGTTGGTACTTGAATGACTGAAATGTATGATGTTAATCTGATGCAACTTTGATTAGATGTTCATTGGTGATTTGGAATTTTATGAAATGATTGATCATGTTTGTTTGGCATATTACTTTTGCCAAAATGCTTGTTTGTTAAAATGAAGTCTATTGACAGTTGGACTTTGAAGGAATTGAGTGAAATTCAATTAAAGTTAATTTTGCACTTGCATATCTCATTTTGATCATGTTTGATTCATAACAAAGATTTACTTTGTTCAAAACATTCAATGATTGTATCTCATAACAAATTAATCAATGTTTTTAGTTGACTTTTAAAGTCAAGCCTGTTCATTTAATGCACATTGAATGTTTGCATTGAATGATGTTTGTGTTTAATTCCATGGCAAACTAACTGTCTTATCATGTTTGTTAATGAAATTTGAACATGTTTACTAAGTTATATCATATTTCAAAACATTTTCAACATTTTCAAAGATTAGTCAGTTAATTTTGAAAAATTTCAACATGAACATGTTGACTGTTCATTGACTAATGAACACCAAATCAAAATTCTTCAAATGAACAGTCCTAATACATTTGACTATAATCATCTAACATATATTTAATGTTTGATTTCATTTACAACATCAAATGATTTCATGTTATGTCACGGTTCATAGTTCAACTTAAGGCTTAAAAATTCTTGAATCAAAATTGAAAAACCAATTGTTTTGATGATTGTTTGATGATTAGAAACATGTTGTTATACCTATTTGATCGAATATCAGTGATGAAATCAAACAGATATTGGTTTTGGATGATCAGTGGGGATTCGTACTGTAGCAACTTTAGAATTTTCAAGTTTTGCCTCGCATACTCGTGATGAATGTGAAAATGACAAGTGTTGATCTATATATACAACAGATAATACAAATGTACACTATCTATACAGTGTCCATGTACGCTGTGTAAACAGTTTTAACTTAAAAAATAATTTTAAGTCATGCGCTATGAGTATCACATCCGCTGTGTGAAAAGTGTATCCGCTGTACAATTTTAAGTTGTACGTTGTGGACCCTTGAATGATTCTGTGTTCACAACGGATGACCATTGGTCATGCGCTGTGCCACGACTCATAACTAAAAGTCATACGCTGTGAGTTGTACATTGTGTATAAAATGGACGGACATCTGTTCATGCACTGTGAAAACTTGAATAATTGTTTTGATTGTTACAGGGGATGAAAAATTTGTCATGCACTGTGTACACTTTGATTGTTCATGGGATATACACACTGGATGACTTATTGTCATGCGCTGTGAACACTTGAATGATTGTGTACAACATATGCTTACCTGTGTACATACGCTGTGTACTCTTACACTTTTTCAACAATAGATGGCTAAAGTTAGTCATGCGCTGTGAAATGTTACTGTATTTTCAACAGATGCTTTACTGATCATCATTGATTCATAGCGGATGCATGTTTGTTTGTCCGCTATAAACACTTGGTGTAATTTTCATGTTTATTGGTTAATTGTAGCTACAGCGGATGTATGTTTGTATGTCCGTTGTATCTACAATTGACAAAATTTAAAACTTTTTGTTTGTTTTGAAAATTTTCCTCATCAGCTATATAATTTAATCCATACGCTGTGAACACTTGGTTTTCTATTTTTTTTGCTTGAAAATTGTTGTGAAATGTTTCAAAATTTGAATGTTAGTTGAAATTTTATAATTTTAACATGATTAATAAATGAATGATAAGATATCACTCATAAGCAATATTGTGCATGTATATGTGTCAAACTGCTATTTTTGAGTGCTTGCTTAACTTTATTTTATTTAAAACTTAAAATTTAAAATCCTTAAAATTATAATATTTCAAATTTTAAATTGTATGATTATGCACATATTCTGCTGCCTTTGATATTTCCATGTTCATTTTTCTCCCCCTAAATTTTGCATATTTATAAAAAACCTTTATAAAATGACAAAAATTTGTAATTGGTGTATGGAAATTATCAAAGTCCAATTTGGTTGTTTGCATGATAGACTTTTAGAAAGTTAACACCTTATCTAACTATAAAATGTATGATTGCATGCTTGGACATGAATTATTTTCACATGACATAAGATCATACTAGTCTTAAATTCTCATTAAGTTGATTTGATGATTTTGAGAATAGACATAGACTAATACAATGTTGATTGCAGATGTTGTGATCCACTTAAATTCTTGCATGGTATAAATGATTGATTGAAACAGTGAGTGATTATCATGTTTTGGGTATATTTAGATGAGTTGTATGTACCCCACTCCTAATTGTATGTTAAGATCAACCCTACATAAGATACGCAAGAAAGCATTTTCAATACTTATGACCTAGCTACTTAGGAGTATAAATGATTAATTTGATCCTTATTGTTTGATATACATTGGGATTCTTTTGCACTTCACTTTGGAAGGTGATCCTCTTCGGGATTCTTTTGATGCATTCACAAGAAATGTAGTCTATAAGACTTTATTTATGATTTATCCAAGGTGGATGTGTTCCTCATTGGGAATCATTTTGGATCATGAGGTAGGTCATCCAGGTCTGTGCTTAGCAAAATAAAGAATGCCTTAGTATACTCCAGATCTATGATAATCATAACAAAGGAGACACTTGTATGATTGAGCAATTTATAAACTATTTCACTTAGTGTATATGAGTTACTTTACAAGCAATCTATATTAGATAGATCAATACTTACCATAAACCAATATGGATGTTGCTTACCACACAATAATGAGAATTTAGTTCTTCACTATTGTATGTTATGTTAGGGTCCCATGCTGAGCCTATCCACACATCAAACAAAGTATTGTCCGTATTTATTGGTGGACAATGACTCAAGTGAAGAAGTAATCTAGTGTACTATTATTTCTCATGAGTGGTCATGTGTGATTCAAACTTGTTTGCCATTTTGAAAACATGAATACTTGTTTGATATCTTGATTTTGAAAAGATGAATGTTTATTTTTAAACTTGGACTTCAACAAAATCAAGCTTACATGATTTAAATTTTAAAAAATACACTATTTATTTGGTTCATAATTGATCATACCAGATGACTAAGCCTGAAATTCAAATCTTATTGAATCAAATGGTTTTGTAATCAGGTCAGCTAATGGATTGTCAGTGTGGACCTTGATCAACTTGATCAGACCCTTTTTTGAGTAATCTCTCAGAAAATATCTGATATCTATATGGTTTTTTGGAATGTTGAATAGGATTATCAGTTATGAACATGGCAGCAGAATTGTCTATATGTATGGGTGTTTTAAGAAAATTAAAGCCATAATCAAGCATTTGGTTTTGTATCCAAAGCACTTGAGAACCGCATGCAAAAACAGCTATATATTCTGCCTTAGCTATTGACACAGAAATATTTGTTTGTTTCTTGCACTGCCAGGAGATCAATCTTGATCTAAGAAGCTGACATCCTCTTGTGGATTTTCTGTTGTTATTGTATCCACCATAATCATTGTTAGTGTATGCAATCCATCTTTAGGATACCATAGGCCAAGTGCTAGGTTGCTTTTCAAGTATATGAAAATCCTCTTTACAGTATTGATGTGTGATTCTTTTGGATCTGCTTGATATCTTGCACACATGCAAACTACATACATGATGTCTGGTCTGCTTGCAGTAAGGTACATCAGGGAGCCTATCATGGATTTGTAAAGCTGCTGATCAACTGATTTTCCCTCTGGATCTGGGCCAAACTTCAATCCAGTTACAAATGGTGTTTTGTGTGATGTGCAATGAGTCATGTTGTATTTCTTTAAGATTTGATTCACGTATTTGCTTTGATTGATAAAAATTTTCTTCAGCTAATTGTTAAAGTTGAAGTCTAAGGAAGAGGGTAAGTTCTCCCAATGAGCTTATTTGGAATTTTGATTGAATAAGAGCCTCAAACTCTCTACAAAGCTATATGTTGGTGGAGCCAAATATGATGTTATCCACGTAGACTTGTACAACTAGCAAGTCTTGTCCTTTTCTCTTAATGAACAATGTTTGGTCAATCTTCCCGATCGTATAACCATTCTTTAGTAGAAACTTTGATAAAGTTTCATA
Source organism: Flaveria sonorensis (assembly GCA_025506505.1). Classification (NCBI taxonomy): domain Eukaryota; kingdom Viridiplantae; phylum Streptophyta; class Magnoliopsida; order Asterales; family Asteraceae; genus Flaveria; species Flaveria sonorensis. The sequence goes on from CM046439.1 coordinate 10,550,212, forward strand.
CCACTTTTTGGGTGCTTGATGAAGATCAAACAGAGCTTTATCTAACTTGTAGACTCTCTGAGGGAAGTCTGGATCTTCAAACCCTGGTGGTTGAGCAACATATACCTTTTCATCTATCTTTCCATATAGGAATGCACATTTCACATCCATTTGGATGGCAGTGAATTTCTTTGATGAGGCATAAGCAAGGAACACTCTGATGGCTTCTAATCTCGCTACCAGAGCAAAGATATCATCATAATCAATGCCTTCCTCTTGAGTGTATCCCTAGGAAATAAGCCTTGCTTTGTTTCTGATGACAATCCCTCTATCATCTGCGTTGTTTCTGAACAACCTTCTAGTGCCAATTGCATATTGACCTTCTGGTAGGTCAACCAACTGCTACACCTCTTGCTTCCTAAATTGTTGTAGTTCCTCTTGCATGGATTCTATCCAACTATTATCTTTAAGGGCCTCCGTGATGTTTTTGGGTATAGTGACAGATAGAAAGCAAGAAAAGAAGCAAATGTTTGTTGTATCAGATTGACTGTGTGTCAATCAGACATTGAGATCACCAATGGTATTCTCTAAGGGATAATATTTATGAGCTATGGTGGTTTCAATCTGATCAACAGGGATTGTTTAATCAAGATTGGTGATTGTTTGGTCAGGTGTTAATGGGTGAGCAAGGGTGTTTGATGTGGTTGGATCATCTAGCTATCAGTTTCATGAAATGTTTGAGATGAATCATGAAAGAAATCTAAGATTTCATCATCATGATAGGTGTTAGGTAGTGAATGGTAGTCATCATCTTCTTCAGCTATGTCTTGCTGATGTGACCTTGTTTGCTTGCTTGGTTGAGGGTCAATTGAAGCTTCTGGTTGATTGATCAAAGGAGTTGATGATAATGGAGTGTTTGTTGATCTTCCTCTTGAATTGTTTGTTTGATCTGGAGGAGGTGTAACTATTGTACTTGAAGGAGTAATGTTTGTTCTCCTTGGAGGATCAGCAGTTAATGGAACATCAATGTTTGTTAAAGGAACCATGGGATATTCAATATAATCCTTGGTACCTGAGAAATCAAAATAAGATGTGACAAACAACTAGTCAAATCCAATGTTTTTTTAGTGAAAGAATGTTCGCTAAACACAACATCAGTTGTTTCTTCCACTATGTTTAGTCTTGGATTGTATACTCTGTATGCTTTAGAGCTTCCTAAGTATCCAACAAAAAATCCATCACCTGCTTTTGGAGAAAACTTAGATAAATGTTCTCTGGTGTTTAATATGGATAGAAAACACCCAAATGCTTTAAGAAATCAATAAAAGGTTTTCTTTTAAACATTAATTCATATGAAGTTTTGGTATGTTCTTTCATTATTAATGTTCTATTTTGTATGTAGCAAGTCATCTAGCATAGATCTAGCAACTTCTATTAATGTTTTGTTTCTCTGTTCAGCAACTCCATTTTACTGAGGAGTCCTTGCCACACTGAATTGCTGACTTATTCCTTTCTCTACACAAAAGGAAGAAATAATTTCATTCTTAAATTTAGTACCATAATCACTTTTTAAAGTTTTTACTTTAAGGTCCAATTGATTTTCAATTTTAGTGATAAATGATTTGATGATTTCTGTTGTTTCTGACTTGTGTAATAAAAAGAAAACCTAAATGAATCTGGAGTTATCATCTACTAGAACAAGGCAGTATTGCTTCTTTCCTATGCTCAATATGTTTGTAAGGCCAAAAGGTCCATATGAAGCAATTTGAGTGGTGTGTGATTAGAGTTTACCAATTTAGACTTATGAGACACTCTATGTTGTTTGTCTTTCAGACATGTAGTGCAGTGGTCGATGCAGAAGAATTCTTTTTATGGTAGACCTATTACTAAGTAAACTTTAACTAATTGATTCATTTTGTTAAAATTAGAGTGTCCTAATCGTCTGTTCCATAATTGGGAAACATCTTCTTATGCTTTTGATAATAAACAAGTTTTCAGGGTTGATGCCGAAACTATGTTCATATCAACAATGTATGTGTGGTTTTGATGAGGAGTTTTCAAAAGGATACAGTCTTCGGGTATTTGAAACCACATCTTGAGGATGTAGAAATTGTTGGAGTCGAAGAGGGTGGCATATCCTTTATCACAGATTTGGGATACACTTAGAAGATTAAACTGGTGGTTGGAGCAGTAGTTGACATTCTCAAAGCTGATCAACCCATTGGATACTATTCCTTCACCAGTAATATTTCCTCCTGTATTGTCACCTCCAAATGCTACGTTTCTCTATGTTTGCTCTTGAAATCCCAAAGGATGGAACAATTGCCAGTCATATGTCGAGAGCATCCACTGTCAACATACCAGATGTTGTCAGGCCTTCTATGATGTCCGTACATAGACAAAGAAATTAATTAGAGGGTGCAACCCAAGCCAAAATGGTCTTGGGTTTTCTGTCTTTTCCCATAACACAAATTTCCTCTAAGTCTACTGGCTTAGGAACTCTAGGTACACTAGACTTCCTTGGTATGTTTTTAGCTCTGTTAGGAGAAGTTCTTTGAGCTCTCCTCCTTTGAGTGCTAAGGTCAAATTGGTGTCTGTTTTGAGACTTATGTCTCCTGTCTGTATGTTTAAAGTTGTCATAAATGTTTTGTCATTGTTTAAAACAACTTTTGTATGAGAAGTTTGTCTTGGTACTCCTCCCTTGTTCTTGTTAGGAACAACTGTCTTCTTCTCAATTGATTTCTTAGCCTGAGCTTATTTGTTTTGCTTTTTATTCTTCTCATTGAAAAAGTAATTGGCTGTATTATGACTGTTTCTTTCACAAATTGAATAATAATTGTAAAAAAGATGTGTTTTTGTACTATGATTGTTCATATCATAGTATTTGCAGTACTTACCATATTTGCACTTTTATGTGCTATGAGTGTATTAATCACACCACTCACAGTAAAGCCAATTTGCGGTACATTGTGTTGAAAACTTTTGATTTTAGGTTTGACTTTGGTGGAACATCAAAAGTTGCAGTTAGTTGTTTGGGCTGAATGGGAACTTTTCCTTTCCCTTTGTTTAGTCTTTTGGGAGGGATAGTAGAAAACTCAACCTTTCTTACACTTGAGCAGATATCAAATACTTTTTTTTTGCTTTCTTTGTTTTGGTGTTCTATCAACCACACTTGAAACTTTTTTAGTTTCAGTAATTGGTTGATCTAACTCATCATATAGTAAATCTTCATATAATGTGTGTATATCAAATTCATTGTTTTTCCTTTGATAGAAATCTGTTGATTTAATTTATGGTGGTGCTTGACTTTTACCAAATTTTATCATAGGTGATTATGATAGTAATGATGATTTAGATGATGATGATGGTTTGGAGTCATCTGTCTTGTCATGAGGGTCAAGTGATTCCCCATGTTTGCTGGTCATTGATTCAGGTAATGTTATATAGTTATCATTATAAGGTGGGTTAATCTTATTATATCCCAAACCTAAAGGCTCTTTGGATGCCTGTTGTTAAGCAAGAAGTTCTTCAAACTTCTTATTAATGAAGTAAAACTTTTGAAGTTTTACTTTAGTTTCAGCTTGTTGTGTTTTTTACCGAGTCAAAGATTCAAAGAGTTGCTCAACCTGAGCTGCTAGTGTTAGGTTTTCAGTCAAAAGTTTGTCCAAATCATTTTTAAGTGACAGAATTTTGATCTCATACTGTTTTTATTCTGATTTTAAATTGTCATTCAAAATGTTTATTTCAATAACTTTCTTTGAAAGTTGGTCTACATGCTCTCTGTATTTTGTGACTTCATCTATGTATGCTTGAGAACAGAGATTCTCCTTTACCTCTTTTGGGATTTTAGCAATTTATCCTCAACATGTACCATGAGGGCATGGTCAGGAGCTTGTATCTCTGCCTCATACATGCTCCAGTCACACTCTCCATCCTGTTTGATTATCATTGTAAAGGACTTGGAGTGTTGATTGGGACTGATTATATGATTTGTGTTGGTATTGGTGCAGGTGGAATACTAATGGGAAGTGGAACTTGTCTGTTTGTATGATAACCACTTGAAGTTTGTGGTTGTTGGTTGTTTCTATCAGCCCTGGGTTATTGACATTCTCTTAAAAAAGTGACCATATAGCTGACAGTTGTAGCATCTCACTTTGGTCTTGTTAAACCCAATTTTTGTTTTCTTGTCCATATTCAACCCCCTGTTTCTTTGTAGAAACTTCTTTGATCTGTAGGCAATCATTGCCATAGACCATTGAAGATCCATCTCTTCAACCATGTCTGGTGGGAATTCATCCAAATTTTGCTGGATGATTGGTGATTATGTGAGATTTGCACCCAAATATGCTTCAAAACTTGTGGAGAAGGCTACAAAGGCTGCCTTCTGCTCCTCACTTTGTTGAATGATTGTGAGAAAATTCATAGGTTTCTCAAACTTATGTATGTTTTGTGTCTTTGTGTGATGTGGTTTGCTTGAACTTGAAGCATGTTGGTGTTGTTTGCTTTGAGGTGTTACTTCATGTGAAGCATGAACACCAATATTCTTAGACTTCTGTTTGTTTTGTGGTGATTCAGGAGCAAAAAAGAATGAAGTTTCACTGGAATCATGAAACTCCTCCTCTTCTTCTTCACCAGTGCATGTCAAAACTATCTGTTGTTTGCATCTCCTTGAATTTTTATGATTCCACATCTAATTCTGGTGCCTTTACTTTGGCCACTAGTGCATCCAAAGATAATACGTCTAGATCCAGTGTTTCTTTCATTAGAGAGACTGATTGTGTCCAGCTCTATGGAAGAGTATCCAACATTTTCTTGTTGATCTCCACATATTCGTATTTGAGACCATAAACAATCATCTCATTTACCAGCTACACGAATCTATGGAGCTGCTGTGGTATTGATTCTCCTTGAACATGGTGGAAAGTTTTATATTGGGTCCTTAATTTTTCTTTCTTGATTTCCCTAATTTCCTCACTTCCTTTATATATTATGTGAAGTACCTTCCTCAATTTATGTGTTGTTTTGAAATTCTCAACTCTGGTTAATATCTCAAATGGGATAGTCATTGCAAGAATGCTATAGGCTTTCATGTCTGTTTTGACCTTTTTCAGGTCATCACCAACTACACTCTTTAACTCACTGGTTTCTGTATGTTATAATCTGGACCAGAAGTCACAGGTATGTATGGTCCCTTGGTTATGGAAATCCACAAATCCGGGTCTTGAAAAATAATCTTGTTCCTGAACATTATTTTCGATTGTTTAAAGTCAGCTTTGTTCTTCAGCCTGGGTGGTCTGAGACCACTGCTAGAACTTGAAATTTCATCTGACATGATTGTTAATTTTTGAACTTAATGGTTAAGTCAAATTTGTTTAATTTATTTAGCTTAGTGCTATATTTGATTTATCCTAAAATCACTGGGATTTGTTCGTTATGTTTGTCACTTATAATTTTACCAAATAAAAGGAAATTAATTAATTTGAAATTTAAATAATTAATGCCCTAGGTGATGTCATTGTCAATTCTCGGTTCAATAAAGGGAATATTCTATTTAAGGAGGTCAATTAGTAAAAACCCTTTAATGATAAAACCCTAAAAACAATTTTATATGTTTTAAAAGTTGGCTTTTTGGATCAAAAAGTGACTAATTCAAAAATACAAAAGAAGAACCGGTTTATTACTTTGTTTTTGATGAGCAACAACAAAATCACCGTTGATTTTGAAGGTTTTGTATGAATGATGAACCAAGGTTTATCCTAGCACCTTTGCGACTACGATAATCTTCAAAGAAACAACAATCGATTTGTTATTTGGAGATGATCAATAACCTGATTCAAGTATGAAGATACTCGAATATGATGATTTAAACATAACAAATAAATTCAATGTATCCAAACTAGAGTTTTTTTGATGAAAACTTGATAGAACAGTACTCGGTTATTGTTCTACCAAAAACCCTTGAACCGATGAGGTTTTTAGAGATTTTATGAGGATTCTAGTTTAAAAAAAATGTATGAATGATGTTTAGAGCTTTAACAACAGCAAAAACACAAAATCTTCTTCACATGTACTAAAACATATTTTTAAATCGCGTTTTTGAATATTTGTTGAATGTTTGATATAGAAGAGGGTTTTTGAGTTGATTTCAAGCTCAAAATGGATTATATGAAGCTAATGGACCATAGAGATTTGAGCAAGGCTCTGATACCACCTGATTGATTCGGGTTTTGAACTTTAATAAGAACAATATGAATGAGTCCCCCAATGATCTTTTTCAATCTCTCAATAATAACAACAAGTTGTTATTGAATCAATACTTAATAATCATAGTGCGGAAACCTAAGATTAATTATATGAACTCTGTTTATGTGTGTATGATTGTGAGTGTTTGAATGCTATGAATGATAGTAACTAATTTATTTGATTGATGATTGTTCAAAAGCTTACAAAGGATTAGGGTATATCACTATTTATAACCAATACAAAGATTTATGTACAGTTACAAAAATACCTTATGTAAAAAAAATTACATATAATCCTAAGTCTAAGTGTTGTCCGCTGCGGATGATAACATGTCTGCTGTGAACACTTTGTGAATGTTTGCTTTGTTGTTGTCCGTTGTGGAATGTTCATCCATTATGGATATTGAACATCCACTGTGGACTGGTCATCCGCTGCAGACTTGTTCATCCGCTGTGGGTACTTGTTCATCAGCTGTGAATTTGTTCATTCGTTGTGAGTACTTGGACTTCTTCAGACTTCATCCGCTGCTGACATTTATGCATCCGTTGTGGGCAGGTTTTTATCCACTGCCAACACTTTGCAAAATTCTTTATCTACAGAATCTTTAAAAGAAATTTAAAACAATAATTAGTATTTGATATGTATGTTTATATTGTTTGTATGTTAGTAAATGATTGTTTGAGTGTTAGAACATGTTATGATTGATTATGGCAGGCATTATCCTTTAATACACTTGTTGAGTCCAACAAAGTCACTTGCTAATTTCACTTAGGACAAAAACCCAAGTGAAATTCTCTATAATTTTGCTAACCAATCAAAATTACACACATGTACTTTTTCTTGGTTCAAATTTTAAGGAAAATGTTTAAAGACTTTTACCAATGAAAGCTATACATTCTAATATATACAAATACAAATAAAAAAAACTAAAATCTATCATCCAAGTTTTTGTCACATCGAATTTCCCAACATACTCCCCCTTGACACTACCTTTAAATGATGATATCTTCAAATAATGTTGTTAGCTTTCTTTTCGAGTGTTGAAGCTTGATTGCAAGTCTTCATAGCTTGACTTCATGCAGTGAGTCTTTAAACAACCCATATACTATGCAATTAAAGTCAATACATAGTTTTGGATAAAAATATATTTCAGATATTAGATTTTGGAAAAGGACCTGACATTTTTTCAAAACTTGATTTGCAGGACCGAGGCAGGGAGGTCAATGCAATAGTTTCATAATATGTGGAGAGACTTAGAACAGATCAAATTGGGAACTGACTTAATGGTGAAACAAAGAACACAAGTAAAAGAACAGAACAAGAACATAATAATATGGTTTTCAAGAATGTTGTATATTGCTCTCAAGTTCTTTTTACAAAGTGTTACAAAGCTTAAATCTAATGACAAGTAGTTGAGATACTTTATACTACATCCTACAGCTGGCCACACTTTGAAGGCCAGCTGAAAACACTAATCTAGATAATAAGATCAATGTAAAGTCAAAAGGCAGATTGCCTTTTGACTGGTGACTATGACATGCCATAGCTGACATGCTAATATATTACAAAAAGGATAAAAGTACAAGAATAGAAAGTTACAGACTCTAAGACCATGTTGTACAATTGACAAAAGTATGGATGTTTCACCAACTTGTATAAGTTGGTGAGTCTTCAGAAATGGCGGTGAAAAGTGGTTCAGCTTTTGTCAAAAGTATGCCAGAGAAAGCATGTCTTCTCTGTCTTCGAAAGAAATCAGTCCCTTGGCTTCAAAAGACTTTGTCTTGAAACTTTAAAAGATTTCATCTTTGGCTTCGAAAAAAATGGTCTTTTGGCTTCGAAAGATTTGATACTTAGTGTATTTCATTTAGTTGTATCAAATCTTTAGAAGTAACTTCCTTGTACTTCACATGTACATGTTGAGAGCTCTTTGGTTGCATCAGCCTCTAAGTGTAATCCTTACAAACTCCCCCTAGGCTGATGCTACCAAAATTAAAGGAGACCTTTGAATCTTGATATTCATTTGTTGACAATCCTTATCACAATAAAGACCATTCCCTTTATCATCAGTTGGTCAGGATTCCTCAACTTTCAAAGTATCTTCAAATGTCATTGAGATCATGCAGAGGAAGGTCAAGTATGTTTTGCCAAAAGTACACATCTTGACCCCCTTGATCTCTAGTAACATACCATTTGTCTAGGTTAGTAACAAATGCCCAAGACAGATTGGGTCTCTCATCAATAAGAGGCTCTACAATGAGTGGACTTTGTTAAGTAGCCTTTTCTTGATCACCCTTAGGATGTTCTGACCCATACTGAGGTGTAGAGGTAGATGCCTTGGACTTCTTCTTCTTCTTCTTCTTCTTCTTCTTGTCCCTTCTGATGGGCATCCTCTTCCTATTTCTGTATTTAAACTAAGGAGGTTGGTCTTGAGTACCAGATTTCTCTAGTTTCTCCTCCTCAGTTGGGTCCTTTTCCTTCACATATTCAGAAGGAGAGGGATCAGGACCCTACTATGGTTCAAAAGATGAAGCTGGCCGAGATGCAGCACTAGGTCCAGGTTGTGTTGTCTCTTGTGGTTCAACCTTGACCTCAACTTCAGGTGCAGCCTGACTTGGTGGAGAATGCAAGTCAACTAGCTCACCCCTCTTGATCTTCTGCTTGATCACTCTAATGTGTTTATCCATTGTGGATAGAGACACTAAACCAAGTCTCCTTCTGGAAAACCCATACAGCTTCAAGAAGCTCACCATCTTCAGGCTGTCTAAAGACTTCTTTTGATTGGCTCGGATGGGGGCTCTTGACTTTGCAGCCTCTTCCTTTATCTTCCTTTTAGCAGCCTTTTACTCTTTCAGCACTTCTTGCTCAAGTTGCTTGAGGTATTCAAATTCTATATACTCATAAGACAAGGGAAGTAGGTCTACTGCCTAATAGAGTCCTGTGGCACTCAAGTAGGTTATCATGTTTTGCCTATCTTGTTCCTTTCCTACCTAAGTTTCTTGTTCAGTTGCCACAACCTCTGCCTTAGGGCTTTCTTGAACTGGAGAGAGGGTAGGAGCTTTGAATAATCTTTTTCTTCTTCTTTCTTCTTTGATTTTGAGGAGCAATTCTACAGCCTCAACTTCATTCCTCTCTTTTGACACCTTAGTGTCAGCCAGTTCATTAAGTTCCTCTAAGGGAAGAGAGATGATTTCATCTATGTTGTAGTTCCTAGACCCTAAGTAGTTAAATGTGGCTGCCCTTAACTTATCCTCTTGAGAGTTTAGCCTGGGGCAGCCCTGATTGCAGCTTGCATGAACCCAAGGGTCTCACTTGAACTTTCTCCCCTTGCCTTCCTCTTCATCTCCCTTTTCTCCTCCTCAATCTCCTCAGAGGTCATCATCCTCTTCCCTTTGTCAGTCATTGGTCTGTATGACTCAAGGTGGAGAGAGCTTTGGACTTCATTGCTTGGTGTAGAACTTGAGCTCTGGTTAGGGAGAGGTTGCGAGACACCTTCACCAGCTAGTGCCTCACTGAGGGTATTGGGTTCTAAAGCAGTGCATGTCTCAAGGTTCACAGGTTCAACAACTAGGCCTTCAACTAAGGTTTCCCCTTCGAAGCTAATCTTAGGGTCTGCCTTAGTATCTAGTTGACCAATGATCTTACCTGCTAGCCTCTGTCTATATAGTCTGGACCTCTTCTTGAACTCTTCAAGCACCCTTTCTTGAATTCTCTCAGCTAACCTTGCAGCTTGCCTGTTTTGACTTGGATTGGCAAGTGACAGATCAACTAGAGAGAAGCTCTTATAGTATCTTAGGTTTTGAAATTAAAGACCTCTTGTTGTCCCTGAGATCTAGAAAGTACCAGGGATCTTCTGTCAGCATCATACCTCCATCCTACTATTTGATTTTTAGCAGGGTAAGATGGGGTAGACATAGCCCTTAGTATGCAGTCCTCAAATAGGCTTTGAATCAGGGCTTTCACTTTCATGTGGGCCTGAGGAGGTTGTTGAGTATGGACAACTACAAGTGAGGGTGGTGAATCCTCTACTTCCATATTCTAGGCAGAAATCCCAGGTTCTATGATTCTATAGTAGGACTTTCTCCCCCTTTTTAGTAGTATCACCCTCTTGCATAGAGGAGCTAAGGGTTAGGTCCACCACATCCATAGGTTCTTATGGGCCTGGTTGAGTTAGCCTAACAGGTCTCTTAGCTAACTTGCCCTTGAGATCGATGATCTCAAGTTGCTGGTCATTGACCCTTCTTTGTAAGGTAGCCACCTGAGATTCCAGGTGACTCACCTTTGAAACTAAATAGGTGCATGTTTTTGACAATTTTTGCACCTTTAGTTGTAGACACCCCTCATCTTCGTCAAAAGAATCATGGGAGGATGAGAGAATAGGACCAAAGTCTTCTTCCTCACCACCATCTTAGGTTTCTTGGCTGCTGGATTTCCTCTTCACCATTACAATTTCAAGAGAAGTGTCAATGGGCTGGGTTTTCATGGTTGAGGTCATAATGATGTAATCACTTGCAAAAGTGAAAGCCTTTCTATAAGGACTTCCTGAACATGTTCAGTGAGGTCCACCTAAGTTTAGGGTGGGTGATGTGGGCTAGATATGGGTGATTCAGGAGCAGTCATCTCTCTTTGAACAGGGATGGGTTGGTTTAAGTCTAATGGCTGGGAATGGTAGCTTTCCCCTAAAGGCTTATCACTAGAATTTTGAGACTCAGGATGATGGCATAAGGCTGGGGTGATGAGCTCATCAAGCTGAGCATGAGGAACCTCAGCACTGATCAAAGAAATAGAGGGAGTGGTTTGCTCCTCAGTAGAAGTGGGACCTCTTGGTTCCAATTCCTCCTGCATGGGTGGTGATATGGGGACCTGCTCAATCTTAGCAGACTGAGCAAGGGTTTTTTGGATTTTTTGGTGTAGGTGATGGTTAGTTTTGGCTGTGTGGGTGGTGCAGATGTAGAAGGTGTGGGTTCAACATTGACTAGTGCTGTTAAGTTGTCACCTTGAGCAATGAGCTCTAACATTTTTGGGACCAGTGTTGTTTCTACCCCTGAGAAGCCAACAGTGGTCTTTCTCATGATTTTAAAGATGCTAAGCTTCATCTGTCCCAATTTAAGAGTATTACCTGTCCCCCTTAACTATGAGCCTAGTTCACAGTTAAGAATGTGTTAAACATATCTAGGGAACATATAGTACTCTATGGAGTCCAAGTTTGTAAGCAAGTTTGTATAGACAAATTATGAGTACTTGAACTTGACCACTTGAACCATCCCATAGACTATATAAGATAAGAACTTAGGAATCTGGTCCCAACATCCATGCATGTTAGATAGAGAGTGGATTACAGCATGGAGGAGGTACTTCCACTGAGAGGAGACCTTACCCTTTTTGAAGGTTCTAACAGAGTTGTCCCCTTCATAACCCATCTGCCGGAATGAGTCATTTACAACAGATTTGGGTAAGGACAAATCGCCTTCTTCATTATCCAGCCTTAGATGAGAGTTGATAGTGGCTAGAGTTATGAAAATTGTCCTCCCCTACATTGTAGCAGATAGTTCCTTCTCACCATCTAAGATAACCTCTTGGCAGGTCCTCCAGAACTCTAGGAGTTGTTCATCATACAGTGGAGGGTCTATTGTAAGTGCGGTGAGGTAGTTTGACTGAGATAAGAAGCGGTAAACATCTGAGAAACCTGGATCTTTCTTAGATGATAACAGAGCAACCTGATTATGTTGCCTGTGTAAGTGCATAGAGAAATCTGGTTGGTTTCGGGGTTCAGGGTTGGCCATTTTACGAAGCTTTGAAGTGAAGAAAGCTAAGAACAAAGGTGGTTTATGGGTGAATTTAGGGTTAGAACTTTTGCAGATGAAGAGGAAGGTGAAAGAGGGGGAACCATTCTCCAAATATTTATATGCTAAGAATTTGAGACAAAGTTAATGCAAAAGGATAAACTTTGAAATCCGGATGTCGGTCCCACTTCTGAAAAAGTGCCCAAAAAGGTAGTTTTCTTGGAAATCTAAATCTTCCGAATGTAATTTTCTTTGGTAGGTTTTAAGAAAACTTCCGAAGCCAATTTGGCTTTGGAAGATATTCCTTAGCTTTTCAAGAATTTGTTTTGGAAAAAAAGTACTTAAAGCATTTTGCTTTCGAGATATACTTGGTTTCGAAATATATTAAACTTCAAACGTTTTATTCAAAGGATGAATAAAGCTTTCAAGACTTAATTGCTTTCGGAAGAAAATAGTCCTTCAAAACATATAAGTACTTAGAAGCATATTTAAGCTTCGGAAGATATATCAGAATTTCTTCCGAAGGTAAATTTTTTAGTAAGAAGTTATTAGTTTTGAAGACATAGTATTCTTTCAAAGTCAACTGAATGTTTTTCGAAAGAAAATATATCTTAGATTCTTAGAATTCTCAGGAATATCCTTTTGAAAAAGTTTCTTCCAAAGTAAACTGGGCTTATATAGGTGATAATATAGACAACTTAAGACACACATGTTTGAAAAATAATCTTGAAATTAATTTAAGAAAATCTACTCAAAGTTAGCCATCCCAATAGCTGATACAAGATACTTAAATCTTTGTTCATCAAAAGTTTTTGTGAACAGATCAGCATATTGTTCATTTGTGTTAACTTTGACTAGTTTTATCAATCCCTTTTTCAAAATTATATCTTATCAAATGATACCTGATGTTGATGTTCTTTGTCTTTGAATCCTGTACAGGATTCTCTGTGATGGAGATAGCACTGTTATTATCTATGTGGATGGGAGACTCTTTGAAGTTGAATCCATAGTCCAGCAATCGATTCTGAATCCAAAGCACTTTAGCACAGTAGCTTGCAACAGTAATGTATTTACGTTCAGCAGTTGATGTAGACACATAGGATTGTTTCTTGCATTGCCATGATACTATCCTTCCATCAAGAAATTGACATCCCCCAGATGTAGACTTGGCAGTCATGTTGCAACCTCTATAGTCACTATCTGTATATGCATACAGATTGAAGTTAGAATTCTTTGGATACCAAAGGCCTAGTTTGGGAGAACCTTTGAGATATCTAAGAATCCTTTTGACAGCAACCAGGTGTGACATCTTGGGGTTGGCTTGATATCCTGCACAAATACATGTGGCAAACATGATATCTGGCCTGCTAGCTATGAGGTACATAAGGGACCCAATCAGAGCCCTGTAGAGATGTTTATCAACATACTCCCCCTCAAGATCAGGTCCTAGAGAGTGGTTTCTAGCTATGGGTGTCTTAGCAACCTTACACTCAGTCAAATGAAATCAAGTAAGTATGTCTTGCACATACTTTGACTGGTTTATGAAGATGCCATTATCAACCTGCTTCACTTGAATTCCTAGAAAGAAATTGAGTTCCCCCATGGAACTCATTTCAAATCTATTCTTCATCAGCTTCTCAAAGTCTTTGTAGAGCTTTGGATTAGGTGACCTAAAGATGATGTCATCTACATAAACTTGAAGTAGCATCAAGTCATTCCCTGTTCCTTTAATGAAGAGTGTGTTGTCAATACTACCCCTTTTGTATCCATGCTGAACAAGGTACTGTGACAGTGTCACATACCACTTTTTTGGAGCTTGATACAGCCCATAGAGAGCTTTGTCAAGCTTGCAGACATACAATCAGCATGATCTGGGTCTGCAAAGTCAGGTGCTTGTTTGACATACACTTCCTCATCCATCACACCATATAAGAAGGCACACTTGACATCAAGTTGGTAGACCTTGAAGTCCTTGGATGCAGGAAAAGCTAGGAATATCCTTGAACAACTAGTCTTGCCTTGTTCTTGATAACAAGTCCTCTCATCTTTCTTATTCCTGAAACCCCACTTGGTACCTATTGGTGTCTTCCCATGACGAAGAGGGCATAGGTTCCAAACCTTTTGTCTTTTGAATTGAAGTAGTTCCTCCTTCTTTACTTCAACCCAACTTCCATCCTTTAGAGGCTCGTCGATCTTCTTTGGATCAATTTAGGACAAGAAACAAGAGTATAGACAAGCATTTTTGTCATGGGTTGTCCTCTTGTTCTCACCCTTATGTCAACATCTCCATTGATGTTTGTGGTGGGATGTGACTTGTGGATTCTCAGTTGAGGAATCACAACAAGTTGGTTGGACAGTTCTAAATTGGTGAAATTCAGATCTAGTGATTGAGTATCACCCACCACATCAACATACTTATCAAGAGAAGCTTTATCCAATGGGTGTATGACATCATTGATGTTATCTTCTATGGAGTGGTTATCAGCATCAAGAAATTCTTGATCACTCTCACCAACTCCATCTCCTCCTATATTGGAAATCCCTTCATTTGAGTTCTGTGCCTCAGTGCTTGAATTTGTAGGAACTTCAGATTTGTCAGCTGAAGAGTTTGTCAGATTTGTCACTCTCACCAACTCCATCTGACTTGGTCTTCTCAGCTCAAATCTTGGGTTAGGATCTTCTGTTGATAAGCTACCTGTAGATCCTGAAACATCTTCACAAGATTTGTTAACACAGTTGGTAACTAAATCAAGATCAAATAGCCAATCAGGACCAGAACCTTTCACACTGGGTGTGTGTTCATTGAAGTTCACATTGGCTGACTCCTCAACTACTCTAGTTCTGAGATTTTATACTCTATAAACCTTAGCTTGGGAAAAGTATCCGATAAAGTTTCCATCATTTGATTTCTCTGCAAATTTGGCTATCGGATTTTTGGTATTCAAGATGGTGTGAGGACATCCAAATGACCTAAGAGAACTAATGAAAGGTCTCCTTTTGTGCCATAGCTCATAAGGAGTCTTACCGTGAGTTTTGACTACTAAAACTCTGTTCTACACATAGAAGGTGATGAGCAATTTAGAGTCAAAGAGCATGGTCCTTGCAGCCTCAATAAGTGTCATGTTTCTCCTCTTAGCAACACCATTTTGTTGAGGAGTCCTGGGAGCACTATATTGTCTTGTAATACCCTTTTCATCACAAAATGTATCAAGGATTTGTTTCTTAAACTCTGTTCCTTGATCACATCTTATGATTTTGACCTTGTGATCACATTAATTCTTAATTTTCAGAATGAAGTTCCTCAAGATCTTAAGGGTCTCATCCTTAATTCTAAGAAAAAAGACCCAAGTGTATCTTGTGAAGTCATCAGTGATCACCAAACAATATGAGGTCCTTCCTAAACTCATTCAACTAGTGGTGCCGAACAATAAAGTTCCTCAAGATCTCAAGTGATGGAGTTCCTTTCTTTTGGTTTGTGAGACACTTTGTGTAGCTTTCCTTTTAGACAGGCAACACAATGGTTATCACTTGTAAACTCTTTATTTGGCATTCCAGTTACCAAATCATTCTTAATTAGTTTATTCATGATCTTATAGTTTACATGTCACATTCTTTTATGCCAGAGGAAAGACTCGACACTATTGGCTTTAGACAGAAAGCAAGAAACTTCTTTAGATGGGAAGGTTTCCTGTAAATCCATCTTGTACATGTTTCCTTTCCTGGGGACTTTGAGTAGGATATACTCATGAGGAATGACCACCCCGGGCTTGAGAACAATGCACTCATGCTCAGTGAAGAGCATGTTATGACTCTAATCATAAAATTTGGACATACTCAAGAGATTGTATCCAAGCTTCTTGACATAGTTACCTTCTTAATGCTAAGCTTACCATTTGTGACCATGCCATTTCCAGCGATGTCACCACCTGATTCTCCTCTAAAAGCAACTGGCCCTCCATCAATTTTCTCAAAGTTATGAAGCAAAGAGTCATTGCCTGTCATGTGCCTGGAAAAGCCACTTTTAATAATCCATACATTTCCCTTGGTCTCCAATTGTTCCTACATAGAAAGAGATGGTTAGTTATATTTGGAAACCTAAGCCTTATTGGTCTTGGGCTTGTGAAAGTGAGTTGAACATTGTTTAACAGTTATTAATCCTATATGCAAGCTCTGAGGATTATTTGCTGTTGTTGATGAGGAACTTTCAATAACACGGCCTTCCTTCATCTTCCACACCATCTTTGGAAGAGTTGACTTGGCCTTCAAGACTTTAGAAGTTTTGATGACTTTGGAAGTTTTGGAGACTGGACCATCAGAAGCTTTTATATCCACTGCAGCAGACTTCATTACTTCAGAAGCTTTCCTTTCTTTCGAGACCAAAATTTATTTCGAAGGTAATTTTCACCTATCATATTCTTCACTTTGGAGCTTCCTAGAGAAAAAGTTTTTATTTTTGAAGCTATCTTCTTCTTCTTCTCATAAGTTTTCTTCTTGGTCATATGGATGGTACTCTTAGGATTGTAGATGCAATCCTTAGCAATGTGAGATGTAGCACCACACATGATGCATTCAACTTGCATACTTTTGAGAGGTTTCTTTTGAGCAGAAGGCTGAGCTAGATCTCTTTCCACTTCCTTTTTCACCTTCATAGATGATGTAGCAGGCTTTTTAGGGTGAAGCTTGCTCATGGAACTAAATGGTTTAGGCTGTGCAGTAGTGGTGCATATTTTATCAACCTTCTTTTCTTGACCATGATTATTTGAACATGAACTAGGACTCCTGGTACAAGAGTCCATAGTTGGGTCTTTAGTCTTTGCCACCTCGAACCCAGTAGAGATAAAAACTTGTTTTTGCTTGGAGTTGAAAGTGGCCTTGATCTCTTAGGCTTTCTTTGATTTTCTCTTAGCTGCCCTGATCAAGTTTTTCCTTAAAGACTTGGTCAATCCTGATTCTTTCTTCTTTCCAAGAGAGTAGTGACCCTTCTTAGGTATAACCCTTGTCACTCACTTCAGGTTCATCCTTCACTATCTTCTCTTCATCTTCATCCTTTTCTTGGGTAGGATCAATGGGAGTTAGCTCATCTTGACAAGTTTCACACCTTGGAGATCTTACAGATATTAGTGTATGTGGAGGAGCTATCTCACTTGAACATAGTCCCTGCCTATTCTGATAACAAAACTTTGCATACAAGGATTAGGATATCATGTTCTTGATGGTTTCCTCTTCAAGAACATATTTTTCTACCTTGGCTTGGCATTCAGTTACCATAGTTATGAGATCTTTGATTTGTGTTCTACAATTTGTATGCTCATGCTTAAGAGTAGAAATTGTTTTCTCTAAATCTTCTATTTTGAGTTTATTCTACTTTTTTGAAATCAACTTTTAAAATGTTTAAGGACTCGAGGTCAGATCTCACTTCCATGTTATAGGACCTGTACATTTTAACTTTAGCAATGCATTCAGGTGTACAAAGATGTTCTAATACCTTGGATTCTTCAAGGTCAGCCATTAGTGCTTGGTTGGGAGAAACATCTTCAACTTGAAAGCTCCAGACAAAGCTTCCTTCTTTAACAGCAATAGTAGCTTGTTGTTTTGGTTGGTTTGGCTTCTCAGATCTGGGAGCTACATCAGTGTAGTTTGGTCTAGATTATTCTTGGCCATTGTTTGTCTTTGGTGCCTTGCACTCCATAGCAAAGTGTCCTAAAGGGTTATAGTTATCCAGTCCAAACTTTCCACTAGCAACATTGCTTGGAAACTTTCTTCCTGCTCTCTTGTAGAACTTCTTGGTTCTATGAGTGAGAAGATCCATTTGCTGCACTATCTCCATGTATTCCAGATCATCTGGATGGATGCAATCCAAGTCTTCAAGAGTGAAGAGAAAGTTGCCACAACTTTCATCAGCAGACACAAAGGCTTATGATAAGCTTGTCTCTTAGAATTGGCTTCCTTGGATGTAGCTCTCCCTTAGTGTCTTAGGGAAGGTGATTAAAGAACCCTTTTGTAAGTTGTCAGGATAGCAGATAAGATAATGTCGTGGTTCTCTGCTATCCCTTTCAAATGCATAGAGGGCTGAACTCTGTTGATTGCTGGAAGACATGGTTAATGGATTCTGTATGTTCATCTCCATCTGGTAGCCACTGAGGATACCATACACCTCTGTGAGAGTAAGAATGGAGAGGTTCTCAGTTCTCTTAATGGCCATACAGTAGTGAGTCCATTGTCTGGAAGGGAGAACATGAACTTTCATACAATTTCCCTATTCTCGAGCTTGACTCCAACATCCATGAGAGTATCTACAATCTCAACATACCTAAAGTATTATTGAGTCATTGTTTCACCTGTCTTGTAGGTGAAGTTCTCAAATTACTACTTCATGAGATCCTTCTTGTTTTCTTTAGCCTCATCAGACCCCTCATACATAAGCTTCAGTACATCTCAAAGCTTCTTAGTAGTTTTGCACTTCTTGATGCATCTATATATAGAGTTAGGAAGAGCGGTTTGAAGAGCGGTCAAGGCCTTTTGATCTATGTCTATCTTCTTCCTATATTCTTCAAAATAGTAAGCCACTTTCTTTGGTATCATCCTACCACCAGCAGTAGCTGAAGTGATGCTTGGGATATGAGGTCCTGTGACTACAGATCTCCACATCTTGCTATCTTGAGACTTGATGAACCCTTCCATACGTTGGCACCAAGTATCAAAGTCATCAGAAGTGGTCAATAGAGACTTTGCATGGTACCGGTTTCCATATCAGCTTTTGAGAGAACTGACATTTGAGCTTGTAAGTGTATTGTGAAATTAAAAAGATTTAAGATTGTGAGATCTTACAATCAAAAGCCTAAAATGATCTGATACCAATTCTAGGACTGAGGCATGGAGGTCAATGCAACAGTTTCACAATGTGTGGAGAGACTTAGAACACTTAGCAGATCAAATAGGGAACCGGCTTAATGGTGATCCAATGAACACAAGTAAAAGAACAGAACCAAAACACAATAATATGGTTTTCAAGAATGCTGAATATTGCTCTCAAGTTCTTTGTACAAAGTGTTACAAAGCTTAAATCTAATGACAAGTACTTGAGATACTTATACTACATCCTACAGCTAGCCATACTTTGAAGGCCAGTTAGAAACAGTAATCTAGGCAACAATATCAATGTAAAGTCAAAAGGCAGGTTGCCTTTTGACTGGTGACTATGACATGCCAAAGCTGACATCCTAATATATTACAAAAAGGATAAAAGTACTAGAATGGAAAGTTACAGAATCTAAGAGCATGTTGTGTAGTTGACAAAAGTATGGATATTTCACCAACTTGTATAAGTTGGTGAGTCTTCAGAGATGATAGCAGAAAGTGGTTCAGCTTTTGTCAAAAGTAAGTCAGAGAAAGCATGTCTTCCCTATCTTCAGAAGAAATCAGTCCCTTGGCTTCGGAAGACTTTGTCTAGAAACTTCAGAAGACTTCATCTTTGGATTCGAAAGAAATGGTCTTTTGGCTTCGGAAGATTTGATACTTAGTGTATTTCATTGAGTTGTATCAAATCTTCCAAAGTAACTTCCTTGTACTTCACATGTGCATGTTGAGAGCTCTTTGGTTGTATCAGCCTCTAAGCGTAGTCGTTACATGATTCATTAATCAAAACAATATCAAATCATCCCAAGTGAAAGATAACATTTTTGGAAGCTTGAAATAAAAAAAAATTGGATTTTTGAAAATTTATGCTATAACAAATCGAAAATCTTTCGATATGTTTATAATATATTAAACTAAATTTTAAACATAAATATACTTTTGATGAGCAAATCATGTGAAAAAGAATCTTATTGGTTGAACAAATAGTTTGAAGCATATTCTTTTATATTTACATCTATTTTATAACACCCTAAAATTTCCAAGGAATCAAAGAAAGCATAAAGTTCTCGCATGGATGGAAGTTTTCACCCGTCTAGAAGTTCTCGCGCGACAACATCCTCGAATGATGAAAGACCCTATAAATATGTAAGAGCACCCATTTGCCTCTACTTTCACGTTAAAAGTGCTGCTGCTATTACTTAGATAAAGACAGAGGCGAAAGTTAGATAGAGAAAGCAGGGCTACGAGGTGTTTAAGTTCCTGATCAAGAAGCCCTTATTTGGTGTCATTTCATTTGCCATCATCTTAAGATGAGTTCAAAACCTCTTTTTTTACATGTTTTCCATGATTTGGTGCTGATATGCATACCTTAATTATTGTTTACATAAAGGATGATAGTAAAAGGGTGCTCTCTGATGGGTGAGTTATCATCAAAGAATAAATTATCACAACCTTTTACATTGTAAAAGATCATAATATTTGGTTCAGTCATAATACAATTATTACTCATAGGAGGAGGTACGACATTGAAACCTAGTCTCGATTTTTACATACTAAGAATGTTCGAATTGGTAATGTGACTTAGTACAAAGGTAGAACTCTTGAAAATACTCAATATCCCTTTGTAACTAAGTCACAGGACTTTAAGAATTAGCCAATTCTATACACTTCTTATCATATCATTCATGAGTAACATATATATGCATTTTCTATTTAGTTACTTTTATTGTCAAATTATGAATATGTTTCTTAAATCCTTAATTTTATTTTTAAAATCTTTTTAATTTCTTATTTTCCTAGATCATATTTCCATTGTCACACTTGTACTTCAAGACAGCATCTTGAATTCGATCAAGTTTGCCAATAAGCTCAACACATATTAACCAGTGATTACCAAAAGAATTATAGTATGCCTCACATTCCTTATCCATACGTGTTGGTTCTTACTCATCCTGTCTTAGTTTGGTAATCTTAGCAATGAAGACTTGGTTCACTTTAACACCATGTAATTGCATGCTCTAATCATAAGATGCGTCATGTTGAGCAACCATAGCCATATGTGATATTGATGTTTGATTATTCCTCGGTTTCTCACATTATCGACCAAAATGTCTAAGGTTGTTACATTTGTAACATTTAACCTTAGACATGTCAAATCCAGTTCTGGATTGACTATTTCCTATGATCTGCTTCCTCCCAATTCTACTTAAAATTGCTTTATCATCTTGGTAAGTATGGTCATCTGCCATTGTATATCCATTTCCTCTAATTCATCCAGATCAATTTGATTATAATATTCATCAATCAGATCAAGTTGAGCAATTTGTTTATAATATTCATCAATCAGATCAAGTTGAGAAATCCTTCTATTAATGAAACTATCATATGAACTAATCAATGATTATAATAACAAGAAGTGATCTTCAACACCTTTTAGAAATGGAGAAGATGAACTTTGCCATGAACTAGGGTTTGAACTAGAGTTAATGGATAACCATGATAACAACCATGATGATTAGATTCACTTGAACTAGACTGAGATCCTTGTTGAGTTCCATTTTCCATGAAGAATGCAACACCGCATATATTTTTCAAGAAGAAGGAGTCTTTCCAAATATATTTCGGGAACCTAAACCTGATCAAATCTTGTAGCTTTCCTCTTTTTATTCATGTCATATGCTTGAATCTTGGCTATAAATCTTTAACTAGCGTTTAATTAAAGTCATCATGATCTTTTATTAGTGTTGTGTAGATCTCATACTAAGGTGGTAGAGCATTCATGATCCTTTCATTGATTTTTTAGTGAAATAGGTCACATCATAATATGTCAACACATTTAATAGATGATAATATCTAGTAATGATCTCATCAAATGTCTCATTCTCCATGAACTTAAACAATACAAACTATTTCTTCAATAGATATCTTCGTTTTTGCTTCAAATTAGTAATTCTATCACAACCCTTTTGGAATGCTTCCCATAATGCTCTTGAAGTTTTAACCTTTTTAAAGTTATGGAAAACTTCCTTAGGTACGCCATGGTAAATGCGGCAAACGTTTTCTTCTCAAGGTTTTATGCTCATCTTTCTGCTTCAGTAAGTATAAACATGGGTTTCGAATTGTCACTTCGACTCGTATGAATGTTGTTGGATGCTTATACCCTTCAATAATGGAGATTTACATATTACTAATAACATACAAGATATATGATTCAAACCGGTCCTTCCAATTCAAATAATTGGAAGGTGCCAAAAGCATTAGGTATTTTGTTAGCGTTTCGTTCTTATTGTCATAGGTCAACCTCATGGAAAGGTTTGTTTAATACGTCATTACACAAAAAGTTAAGATATCAACCAAATTCATCCTTTAATTTTGCTTCTAATATGATTTACATAGTGTAATTTTTCCTAACACATGTGTAATTTCATCTTAAGTATGTGTAATAGACATTTTAGGTGAGATAGGTCAGAAGAAAACAAATAGGAATCAATTACAGGTGAAACTAAGTAACAAAATTACCCAATTTTGTTGGCCTGGACTGCTAGTTTCGCTTGAGCTGTAGTTATAACCCAATCTCGCTTTAGTTACGGGTTTTGACGAGTTTTAAACCTATTTCTTAAGATCTAAAACAAGAAATCAAATTTTTCCATCTAAGAATATCTGGACTTTTTTCTTACTTAGAATTTGAAGAAATCCATCAGTAGGATTGATCTAGAACATGTGACAAACATTTCTTTCTGGTCAATTCTCAATTTTATCCATGGAAATGTGTAATTAAGATTCAAATCAAGATGAACAACATAATTAAAGAAGATGATGAAAACTTGGTAGAATTCAACACGAAATGAATCTAAAGTATCTAAATTTAGAACCTAAGGCTCCAATACCACTTGTATGACTTGGTTACACTATCGGATCTTCAAGTTTGACTTAAACTGATCGAACAATGTATGGAATTCGCGCTAGGCATTTTGTGTTCATGACAATAATCAGCATGCAATCAATATCATCAACACAATAATGTAATTTAAACATTGATCTTGATTCAATCATAAATGAGGTTGTACAAAGGTTACACACACAAACACCTTGATCCCATTACAGTGTTGAATCTTCACGTTTGATTTGAAGTTGAATTCGTGCTTGGCGTCTTGTGTTCGTTACAACAATTAGTATGCAATAAATATAATTCGTAATTTCAACATTGATCTTTATTCAATCATTAACAAGGTTACACACAAACACCTTGATCCACAACATGTCCTTCTTGTTCATCATCTACAAATGAGCACAAAACATTCGATTTATAGGGATGAGAACAAGTCACTTGTTATTTTTTCCTGGAACAACAAGCGAAGCAAAATTAGATAATTTTGCCCAACCCTAGTGAATTTACACATGTAATTTCTCTTAGTTCAAATTTCATGCATGATCATTGAAGCTAACAAGAAATTTGGAACACTCGATGGGATTTACGACTAAAATTATCATCCAAGCTGTTGTCACATCGAATGTTCCAACATGATCATTGAGTGCATGGTATTGTTCCATTAGTGTTCTTTGAAGATTTTCAAGCTTTTGTGCATAAATCTGGACATGCAACCATTTCGTAATCCATGAATTTCATGATAAGCTTTTTATCACCCAAATATGAGCCTAATTTCCATTTCTCCCTATCTAAAGTCCAGAAATGATCTGTACGTAATTTGTAATTTTTAGTTTTGAAAACACAATCTTATTCTAAGCCACTTTCCTAGAGTTCTAGGTAATTGCTTGTGTCGCATGTGTGATTCCGAATAATTATTCATGATATAAAAAGAACATAACTGCATAGTTGGATCTCGTTAAACATTGGTCTGCACAAAAATCACATACAAGTGTCGTACATGAAAAGGTATAATCACATACCATTAGCCTTTTATATTTAGTTTTTAGAATTGATGATCCAGAGTTACAGTGGTTATGTAAATAGAATTATTCATATTATGCACATGAATTTATCCCTAGTTGAGACTTTTTTGCCTTTAAAAATAATCCATTTTGGTACTTAATGGCTTAATTTATTATTCATATGGTTGTGCTAAAGAAAGACTAAGAAAACCAAGACTTCTTTTCTCGAGCACCATATGATCATGTTGCCTGCTCAGTATGACTATGCCATGTAGCAGGAAACAAAACTTATCAAGAGTTAACAACAAACACCAAACTTTAGGGCATGACACTTAAGTTTTGTTAGAGAAAATAGACAGGTCTACTGGACGATACACATAGTTCTGCATGTCCATACCTATCAGTTTTGGTCGTGGAACATACTTCTAACACTAAGGACTTCGAACCCCGACAATGTGTCTGGCCTTCGCATTGCAAATGCATGCCCCTAGGGACATTCATCGGATTCAAGCTTAAGTGTATCATATTTCACCACTAATTTCCATCCACCCCCTATTAAACTCATAATTTGTTTTCTGGGTGTCTATCTTTTTAATTATGAATGTCCTCTTATATACACCATCATGATCACATTTCTGCCATATTGTAAGGAATACACTTAGAGGCTAATGCAACCAAAGAACAACCAAAGAGCTCTCCGCATGCACAAGTAAAGTACAAGGAAGTTACTTTGGAAGATTTGATATAACTCAGGGAATTATTCTAAGTATCAAATCTTCCGAAGCCAAAAGATCATATCTTTCGAAGCCAAAGATGAAGTCTTCCGGAGCTTCAAGGACAAAGTCTTCCAAAGCCAAAGACTGATTTCTTCCAAAGACAGAGAATAAATGCTTTCTCTGAATCACCTTTTGACAAAAGCTGAACCACTTTCCGCTACCACTTCTGATGACTCACCGACTTATATGAGTTGGTGAAAAGTCCATGCTTTTGTCAACTGTAGATTAAGGTCTTTTGTCTGTAACTTTCCAACTATGTACTTTTATTCTCTTTGTAATATATTAGGATGTGATCTATGGCATGTCATAGTCACTAGTCAAAAGGCAATCTGCCTTTTGACTCTACATTCATCTTGTTGTCTATATTAGTGTTTCCAGCTAGCCTTCAAAGTATGGTCGACTATAGGATGTAGTATAAAGTGTCTCAAGTACTTGTATCTTAAGGTATGCTTTGTAACATTTTTAAGAACTTGAGAGTAATATACATCCTTCTTGAAAACCATATTTGAGTGTTCTTGTTCTTGTTCTTTTACTAGTGTTCATTGTTTCATCACTAACTGGTTCCCTAATTGATTTTCTAAGTGTTCAAACTCTCTCCACCTTATGAAACTATTTCATTGACCCCCTTCCCCAGTCGTACAATTGGTATTAGAGCTGCTTAGGCTCTTGATTGTAAGATCTGGCCATCTTAGATCACTTTAGTTTCACAAAACACTTATCAACTCAATGGCAGCTCTTTCTAAGGATGATATGGAAACCGGTACTTTGACAAAGTCTCCATTGATCACTCCTGATGACTTTGATACTTGGTGCCAATGTATGGAAGGGTTGATCAAGTCTCAAGATAGTAGGATATGGAGATCTGTTGTTAAAGGACCTCACATCCCAAGCACCTCTTTAGCCACTGCTGGAGGTGGAATGATACCAAAGGAAATGGCTGACTACTCTGAAGAAGACCGGAAGAAGATAGATGTAGATTAGGAAGCCATGACCGCTCTTCAAACTGCTCTTCCTAACTCCATATACAAAGGCTTCAAGAAGTGCAAAACTGCTAAATAGCTATGGGATGCACTGAAGCTCATGTATGAGGGGTCTGAGGAAGCCAAGGAGAATAAGAAAGACATAATGAAGCAGCAGTTTGAAAACTTCACCTACAAGACAGGTGAAACCATGACTCAATAATACTTTAGATATGTTGAGATTGTGGATACTCTAATAGATGTTGGAGTAAAACTTGAGAATAGAGACATAGTAAGGAAGTTCATGCTCTCTCTTCCCAGACAATGGACTCACTATTGTGTGGCCATCAAGAAAACTAAGAACCTCTCTACTCTTACACTCACATAGCTGTATGGTATCCTTAGTGGTTACCAGATGGAGATGAACTTGCAAATTCAATCAAGTAGCTCTTCTAACAATCAGTCGAGTTCAGCCCTTCATATGGTTGAAAGGGATAGCATAGAACCATAGCATCATCTCATATGCTTCCCTAAAAATTCACAAAAGTGTCCTTTCATCAGCTTCCTAGAGACACCAAGGGAGAGCTACATCCAAGGAAACCCATTCCAAGAAACAAGTTCTGTACAAGCCTTTGTGTCTACTGATGAAAGTTGTGGTAACTTTCTTTTTACTCTTGAAGACTTGGACTGTATCCATCTAGATGATCTGGAGTACATAGAGATAGTCCAACAGATGGCTCTTCTCACTCACAGAGGCAAGAAGTTCTACAAGAGGACAGGAAAAAAGTTTTCTAGCAATGTGACCAGTGGAAAGTTTGGGTTGGACAAAAGCAAAGTGAAGTGTTACAACTGTAACCAAATGGGACACTTTGCTAGAGAGTGTAAGGAACCTAGGACAAATAGTGGCCAAGCATAATCCAGACCAAACTACACTAATACAGCTCCAAGAACTAAGAAGCCAAGCCAACCAAAACAACATGTTGTTATTGCTGTTGAAGAAGGAGGCTTTGACTGGAGCTTTCAGGTAGAGGATGCTTGTCCAAACCAAGCACTGATGCCTGATCATAA
This sequence comes from Flaveria sonorensis, assembly GCA_025506505.1. Taxonomy (NCBI): domain Eukaryota; kingdom Viridiplantae; phylum Streptophyta; class Magnoliopsida; order Asterales; family Asteraceae; genus Flaveria; species Flaveria sonorensis. The sequence continues at coordinate 10,576,762 of CM046439.1, forward strand.
AGAAGGTATTGGAATATCTTTGTACTCCTCAATGCATTGCTAAAATTAACATGTTTAGGTCCTACAACTTGGAAGTGAGATCTGATCTTGAGTCCTTGAATATTTTAAAAGCTTATTTTAAAAGAGCAGAAAATGATTATAAACTTAAAATACAAGATTTAGAGAAAACCATTTCAACTCTTAAGCATGAGCACACAAATTACAGGACTTAAATTAAGGATCTCATTACCAAGTTAACTGAGTGCCAAGCTGAGCTTGTGATCAGCAAAGCTAAGGCAAAAAAATATGTTCTTGAAAAGGAAACCTTCAAGAACATAATATCTTCATCCATGCATGTAAAGATTTTTTTATTAGAACAGGCAAGGATTGGGATCAATTGACATAGCTCCTCCACACACATTGTTATCTATAAGACCTCCAAGGTGTGGAACTTGTCAAGATGAGCTGCCCTCCATAGATCCCATTCAAGAAGAGGACGAAGATGAAAAGAAGATAGTGAAGGATGAACCTAAGGTGAGTGACAAGGGTTATCCTGAGAAGGGACACTATTCTTATGTGGAGAAGAAAGAATCAAGGATGACCAAGTCTGCAAGGAAGAACTTGATTAGGGCAGCCAAAAGAAAGTCCAAGAAAGCCCAAGAGATCAAGGCCACCTTCAACTCCAAGCAAAAGCAAGTTTTCATTTCTGCTGGATTTGAAGTGGTAAAGACTGAACACCCAACTATGGACTCTAGTACTAGGATTCCTAGTTCATGTCCAAATCATCCTGATCTAGATAAGAATGCTGATAAAATATGCACCACTGTTGCACAACTTGAACCATCCAGTTCCAAGAGAAAGCCTCATCCCAAGAAGCCTACTGCATCATCTAAGAAGATGAAAAAGGAAGTGGAAAGTGATCAAGCCCAGCCTCCCACTCAAAAGAAGATTATTAGAAGCATGCTAACTGAATGCATCATGTGAGGTAGTACTTCTCACTTTACCAAGGATTGCATCTACAATCCCAAAGGTACTATCCATATGAGCAAGAAGAAAACTTCTGAGAAGAAGAAGAAGAAGAAGACAGCTTTGGAAGGAAAATCCCTTCCTTTCGAAAGCTCCAAGATGAAGAAGAAGATAAGTGAAAACTTACCTTCGGAAGAAATTTTGGTCTCGGAAGAAAGGAATGCTTCCGAAGTACTTAAGTCTACTGCAGTGGATGCAAAAGATTCCAAAGGTCCAGTCTCCAAAACTTCCAAAGTCATCAAAACTTTTGAAGTATTGAAGGCCAAGTCTAGTCTTCTAAAGATGGTGTGGAAGATGAAGGAAGGCCATGTGACTGAAAGTTCTTCATCAACAACAGCAAATGATCATCAAAACTTGAACATAGGATCAATTACTTTTGCATTATCTTCTATTCACTTTGACAAGCCCAAGACCAATGAGGCTTGGGTTTTCCAATGTAACTAACCATCTCTTTATGTGCAGGAACAGCTAAAGACCAAAGGGAATGTATGGATTATTGAAAGTGGTTGTTCCAGGCACATGACAGGCAAAGGCTCTTTGCTATAAAATTTTGAGAAAATTGATGGAGGGCCAGTTTCTTTTGGAGGAGAATCTGGTTAATACATTACTGGAAGGGGCAGGGTCACAAATGGTAAGCTCAGCATTGAAAAGGTAAACTTCGTCAAGGAGCTCGGGTACAATCTTCTGAGTGTAACCCAATTTTGTGATCGAAGACACAACATGCCCTTTACTGAGCATGAGTGCATTGTTCTCAATCCCGGGGTGGTCATTCCTTAAGAGCATATCTTGCTCAGAGCCTCTAGAAAAGGAAACATGTACAAGATGGATTTGCAGGAAACATCCCCTTCAGGAAAAGTTTCCTGCTTTCTATCTAAAGCCAATAGTGATGAGTCTTTCTTGTGGCATAAAAGAATGTGCCATGTAAGCTTTAAGAACATGAATAAATTAATTAAGAATGATTTGGTAACTGGAATGCCAAAGAAAGAGTTTACAAGTGATGACCATTGTGTTGCATGCCTGAAAGGAAAGCAACACAAGGTATCTCACAAGCCAAAAGAAATGAACTCCATCACTACAACCTTGCACTTATTACATTTGGATCTCTTTGGCCCTATCAATGTAATGAGTTTAGGAAGGACCTCTTATTGCTTGGTGATCACAGATGACTTTACAAGATATACTTGGGTCTTCTTTCTTAGAACTAAGGATGAGACCCCTGAGATCTTTAAGAACTTCATTTAAAAAATTAAGAATCAATGTGATCACAAGGTCAAGATCATAAGATGTGATCAAGGAATCGAATTCAAAAACCAAATCCTTGATACATTTTGTTATGAAAAGGGTATCTCAAGACAATATAGTGCTCCCAAGACTCATCAGCAAAACAGTGTTGCTGAGAGGAGAAACAAAACGCTTATTAAAGCTGCAAGAACCATGTTGTCTGACTCTAAACTGCCCATTACCTTCTAGGCAGAGGTAGTCAACACTACCTGCTATGTGCAGAACAGAGTTTTAGTGGTAAAGACTCATGGTAAGACTCTTTATGAATTGTGGCACAAAAGGAGACCTTTCATTGGTTTCCTTATATCATTTGGATGTCCTTGCACCATCTTGAATACCAAAGATCAAATAGCCAAATTTGCTAAGAAATCAGATGATGGACATTTCATTGGATACTCTTCCTAAGTTAAGGCTTATAGAGTATACAATCTTAGAACCAGAGTAGTTAAGGAGTCAGCCAATATGACCTTCAATGAACACACGCCTAGTGTGAAAGGTTCTAGTCCTGATTGGTTGTTTGATCTTTATTTAGTTACCAACTATTTTAACAAATCTTGTGAAGATGTTTCAGGATCTTCAGGTACCTCATAAACAGGAGATTGTGATCCAAGATTTGAGCTGAGAAGACCAAGTGTTCAAACTACTTCAGCTCTAGCGGTAACTAGCCCTGTAGTTGGAAATCCTATTAGCATAACCATGACAAATTCTTCATCTGATACATCTGAAGTGCCTATAAATTCCAGCACTGAGGCACAGAACTCAGATGAAGAAATTTCCAATATAGGAAGACATGGAGGTAGTAATAGTGATCAAGAATTCCTTTATGGTGATAACCACTCCATAAAAGACAACATCAATGATATAACACACTTATTGGATTAATTTCATCTTGATAAGTGTGTTGATGTGGTGGATGATACTCAAGCACCAGATCTGAATTTCACCAATTTAGATCAGACCAAACAACTTGCTGTGATTCCTCAACTGAGAATCCACGAGTCCCATCCCACCATAAACATCATTGGAGATGTTGAGAATAGGGTAAGAACAAGAGGATAAACCCATGATAAAAATGTTTGTCTTCACTCTTATTTCTTGTCCCAGATAGAGCCTAAGAAAATTAAAGAGGCTTTGAAAGATGGAAGTTGGGTTGAAGCAATGCAGGAGGAGCTGCTTCAATTCAAGAGACAAAAGGTTTGGAATCTATGTCCTCTTTCTTAAGGGAAGACTACCAAGTGGGTATTTAAGAACAAGAAGGATGATAGAGGACTTGTCATCAAGAACAAGACAAAACTAGTTGTTCAAGGGTACACACAAGAAGAAGGGATTGATTACAAGGCAAGACTTGAAGCAGTTAGGATATTCCTGGCTTGTGCTGCATCCAAGGATTTCAAGGTCTACCAACTTGATGTCACGTGTGCCTTCTTATATGGGGTGATTGATGAGGAAGGGTATGTCAAACAACCACCTGGATTTGTAGACCTAGATCATCCTGATTATGTCTGCACACTTGACAAAGCTCTCTATGGGCTGCATCAAGCTCCAAGGAAGTGGTATGAGACACTATCACAGTATCTCTGTCAGCATGGATACAAGAGAGATACTATTGATGGAACACTCTTCATCAAAGGAATAAGAAATGACTTGATGTTGGTTCAAGTTTATGTCGATGACATTATCTTTGGGTCAACTAATCCGAAGCTTTGCAAAGACTTTAGGAAGCTGATGAAGAATAGATTTGAAATGAGTGCCATGGGGGAACTTAATTTCTTTCTAGGAATTCAAGTGAAGCAGGTTGACAATGGCATCTTCATAAACTAATCAAAGTATGTGCAAGACATACTTACTAGATTTCGCATGACTGAGTGCAAGGTTGCTAAGACTCCTATAGCCAGAAACCACTCTCTAGGACCGAATCTTGAGGGGGAGTGTGTTGATGAACATTTATACAGGGCTATGATTGGGTCTCTTATGTACCTCACAGTCAGCAGGCCTGATATCATGTTTGGTACGTGTATTTGTGCCAGATATCAAGCCAATCCCAAAATGTCACACGTGGTTTCTATTAAGAGAATTCTTAGATATATCAAAGGTGCTCCCAAATTGGGCCTTTGGTATCCAAAGAATTCTGACTTTAATTCGTATGCCTATACAGATAGTGACTATGGTGGCTCCCGTATAACTACAAAGTCTACATCTGGGGATGTCAATTCTTGGTGGAAGGATAGTCTCATGGTAATGCAAGAAACAATCTTATGTATCTACATCAACTGCTGAAGCTGAATACAATGCTACTGCAAGTTGCTATGCTCAAGTGCTTTGGATTCAGAATCATATCCTAGACTATGGATTAAACTTCAAGGAGACTCCCATCCACATAGACAACAACAGTGTTATCTCTATTATAGAGAATCTTGTACAGCACTCAAAGACAAAGCACTTCCATATCAGTTATCATTTGATTAGAGATAATTTTGAAAAAGGATTGATAAAACTAGTCAAAGATAACACAAATGAACAATATGTTGATTTTTTCATAAAAGCTTTTGATGAGCAGAGATTTAAGTATCTTGTATCGGCTATTGGGATGATTAAGTTTGAGTAAAATTTTCTTTAAACTAAACTCAAGATTATTTTTAATAATATGTGTGTCTTAAGTTGTCTATATCATCACCATATAAGCCCTGTTTTCTTTGGAAGAAACTTTTCAAAATGATATCCCTTGGGATTTTGAGAATTTTGGATATATTTTCCTTCGGAAGACATCAAGTTGTCTTCGGAAGAAAATTATGTTTTCAAAACAAATAACTACCTCTAAGAAATTAACCCTCAGAAGAAATTTTCTTCTGAAGCTTATATTTGTCACCTATTACTTATATGTATTAAAGGACTATTTTCTTCTAAAAGCAATTAAGTTTCGGAAGCTTTATTCTTTCATTGAATAAGATTTCTGATAGTGGATATCTTCCGAAACAAAATATATCTAGGAAGTAAAAATACTCTAAGTAATTTTTCTTCTGATGTAAAATTCTTGAAGAGCTAAGGAATATCTTCCAAAGATAAATTACCTTCGGAAGATTTTCGACTTCCAAGAAAACTACCTTTTTGGGCACTTTTTTAGAGGTGGGATCAACATTCGGATTTCAAAGTTCATTCGTTTGCATTAACTTTGTCTCAAATCCATATCATATATATATTTGTACAACGGTTCCCCCTCTTTCAATTTCTCCTTCATCTACAAGTTTCTAACTCTAAATTCACCTATAAACCGACCTTGTTCTTACCTTTCTTCACCTCTAAGCTACTCAAAATAGACAACCCTGATCCCCAAAACCAACCAGATTTCTACATGCACTTACAGAAGCAATATAATCAAGTTGCTCTGTTATTGTTTGAGAAAGATCCTGGTTTCTTAGACGTTTTCTGTTTCTTGTCTCTAACCAACTACCTCACTGCCCTCACAATTGACTCTCCCTTATATGAAGATCAACTTTTGGAGTTCTGGAGGACCTACCAAGAGGTCATCTTGGACGGTGGGAAGGCACTGTCTGCCACAGTGTAGGGAAGGACAGTATTCATCACTCCAGCCACCATCAACTCCCATCTAAGGTTGGATGATGAAAAGGGTGGCTTATCCTTCCCTAAGTCTACTATTAACAACTCATTCTGGTAGATAGGCTAAAGGATCGGTTTTGACTCTAAACACAGAACTCACTAAGTCTCACTTGATCGATGAAACATAGAATCTCAAACTAAAGTTGATAATAATATACGAAGTTAATAAACAAGAGAATGGTTTTCAAGATACTTGTATATATTACTTCTCAACTCAGTATTACAAGACTCTTAAGCTCATTCTACATAAGTTATAATGAGAAACTATATATACCACTATCAACAGCCTGTTATACTTGGAAAACCAGCTGGAATCTACTACTAGATAAATACTATATTGCTAGAAGTAAAGTATCTAAGATAAAATAATATCCTAGATAAGGTAGTCATGACAGGTCTATGACTTACCTTTTGGCACCAACTAAGAATGGTATCTATACTAAGTTGAAAAGGTGAACAGTGGATTAAAGAATGGTCAACTACATGGGTTAGGAAAAGCACCATGCAGTGTATCAGAGTCTGTCAGACAGACCATACTTTTGTCCACTGGTTCATAGTTGATTCTTATGAAGCTAAATGGCTTTGGAAGAATAAGTTCTTCCAAAGCCATTTATACTTTGGAAGAAACAACTTCTTCTGAATCTTCTACAGGTATTTATGACTTTATTCTTTAGAAGACTTTATCTTGGATCTTCTAAGTGTGTATACTTTGGAAGGAGAACTGCTTGGTCTTCGGAAGACTTTGTTCTATCCTTCGGAAGTTCTTCATATATTTCGAAGGAAAACTACTTAGTCTCGGAAGACTTAGTTTTCCTCCGGAAGCTCTTTAGACATAATGATTCAAAAGATCTTTGACATAGCTATGGAAGAGTAGTTTTGTCTTTGGAAGACTTCTTCAACTTGTACACAAAATTGTTTAAGTGTTGTTTTGGTTGTACCAGCCTCATATGATCCAACAAATTCCCCCTAGGCTGATGCTACCAAAACTTCACTTCCACTTGCTCTTCAAGGCCTTCCATACCAGGGAAAGTAGATATCTATCTGTCTTTTTGTTTTTCCCTGATGTGATGGTGAGGAGTTTGTACAGGTCATTTGTATATAATAAATCCAGTCGATTGCTCTGAATGACATGTACTCTTTGATGCATCACTCTGAAGAGAGTTAGTTGATAGGAAAGGTAGTCATATTCCCATCTAACTATAGGATCTGAAGTGGAGCCCTCAACCATCTGTAGAAAGGTCTTCAATTTTATGGTTATGCCTTCTTCAGCATCCTGTGCTCTCCTTTTCAACTCTTCTTCAATCTTGGCCTTTTTTGTGAGCATTGCTAGATGAAGGCTGCTTAAATGATTTCTGATGTGAGCAGCTATCTCAGAGTTGGAGGGATTGGATAATGGCTTCTCTGCTAACTCAGCAATATCAAATCTGCTGGAATGTAGCAGAGATGAAGTGTCAGCCCTGGTAACTTACCATTCTCCCTTTCCATAGCAAAGCTGTGGGAATCTTCATTGAACCTCCACTGGACAATTTGCTTTTGAGGATAGAGGGGTTTTATTGGTAGTTTGTCCCCTTTCCTAGTGTCTAGCAGAGTCACCAGCATTCTTCTTAACTTCTTCTATACTTCATTGAGAGTATCTGAATTTGTTGCAAGAAGTTGAAGAGCTTGGTCCAGTTTTCCTCTAGGAAGATCAAGGAATGCATCTCTTATGAGGGATCTGGAAGAGCCATCAACAAAAGTTAACTGGATGGACACTTCCTCACAAGAGATGTCGCTCAGTGTTGTGCAATTTATGAGCTTCTTCTTCATCTCCTTGAATTCTTCCAAGGTTAGGGGTTTTGATGGATTAGAGGATGGTTTGGTTTTTGAGTGGGTTCTTGGTTATGTTTTGGGTCATAGGATAGGTGGTGGTTGTGGTTGGTGGGATGCAGTGGGTGATGGTATAGGTAAGGTTGATGGAGAAGGTTCAGGGGTGAAAAGTTCTATTTTGATGGGGAAGGGAGATAGTGTAGGTTGTGTTTTGGGTAGTTATATGGGTGTTGGTTTGGGTGCTATCCTCTGAACACTAGGAGTTTGAGCAACCTCCTGCCTTCTTCCTAAGCGAATGTCAGCTTTGATGTCAATGATATGTCACTGTAGGGTCTTGATCGACATGGGACCCACTTGCCTGCCGGAGAAGCCGTGAACTCGGAGATAGGATTTCATCCAATCCTTGTCTCCCTCCTTTTTGGTAGCCGCAAGTTCTCCCTCTACCTCTTTCTTTCTCTTTTCTCTCAACTTCTCCCTAGCAGCCTTCTTCCTCTCCTTGTTGATTAGATTTTGTTCTTTGTGAAAAAGAAACAAGATCATGTCATTTTGGTGAGGTGCCAGCTCTTCTTGAGAATAGCCTCTATTGCAGAGAAAGGCTATTCTCTGCATCCTCTCCCTTTCCATGGCTTCTTTCTTCTTTCCTCCTCTTTGGCCAACCTTGTTGCTTCTTCCTTTTCTTTGTTTAGCAAGGTTGCCTTTTCTAGTTTCACAAGCTTATCAGTTGGGAGTAGAAGAGTTTCTTTGTTGGCTACTCCCAGGCTGATGATCCTGTCAATGATTTCCACCCTCCTTTAATTGTTGTGACTTGCTTGGGCGGCTGTTGCTGCTTTGCTACTTGCAGCCAACAACTTTCAGTATCAAGTCTGCCTTTCTTATTTAGCTTCTCCAATCTTTTCTCTTCTAGTAGCTCCTCAGCAGTAAGCTTTCTCTTCCCCTTAGGATCAGAGGAAGATTCAGCCTTTGGGAACTCAGGTTTAGAAGATTTAGGTTGGAGTGAGGGTGTTTGAAGTGGTGGTTCTTGTAAGAGAGGGGTTGTAAGGATGTCCTCACTATTAATCTCAAAGGATAGTTCAAGGATTGCCTCTGTGATGAACAGATCACTGGATAATGAAGACAGTCCAATTATTCCTTTGGCAGCTTGGATTTTTGCCTTGGAAGTAACTGGAACTGCATCACCTGTCCCATCCAAATTATTCCTATTGAGATCTATAAGCATCCTTTGGTCCACTTGAAAGGAAATAGGAGCTGGTTGAGGGAAGACTGTTATAGGGTGATGCTATTGGGATTAAAAGATAGATAAGGTATCAGGAGAGGTTGTTGCTATGGGGTAAGTGGGTTCCTCATGATGTTGTTTTGTACATTCTCCCCCTTTTTGGTAGCATAATCTTGAGAAGTAGATGAGCTGGAGGAAGAACTTAAAGAAACTTAAATAGGTACGTGCCTGACAGACTTCTCAATCTATGTCTCAGCTAGTTTAGCCTTGAGATATTCAATCTCAAGTTGTTGAGTGGCAGACCTGTCCTCTAAAGTCTTAACCTTTGATTCAAGGTTTGAGACTTTAGAAATCAGGTCTTTGATAATGAGTTGCAGACTACCCTCATCGTCTTTTGAAGAATCATAAGGAGATGATATAACATGCCTGGCATGTTCATCATCACCACCAGTTATGGTTTCTTGGCGCCCTGGATACCCTTCCCTACTGATGTCCTTTTCAGAAACATTAGTTGGCAAGGTTGTCGTAGACTCAGTCTCACTGATGTCACCACTTTCTTGAGAGGCCAGTGAGACACTCTCAGTAGTGGCAACTGAGCCTATATGAGTCACCTCCACACCAATTGGACTCACCTCAGTGTGACTGAACTGATGTTGGCTAGATATTAGAGGTTCCCTGGGGCTCAGTTGATCTTGAGAGAGGTATTGTAGATCAACATCATGACCCTTATGGAACATAATATCCTCATCAGGTTGGAATAAAAGGTCAGTGAAGGATAGATAGGTTAATTCTAATGACCCGGGACCTTGGTCAGCTTCTAATGGCTCTTCTGCAATAGCAGATGTGCCAATGATATCGCTGTCCCTTTTTGGTTGCTCAGGGGAGTGTTGGGACTCACCCTGAGACCTAATGGCTTGGGTTTTGGGCTCATCAGGTTGAGATTGAGGACACTCAACACTGATATTGAGGTCGATGGTGGAGGAAGGTGTGACCTCTGGCTGAGTGGGAGCCCTGAGTTCCACTCGAGCCTTTTTGGTGTGAACAGTAGGGACCTGATCAATCAGAGTAGATTGATCAGGGGTTCACTTGGGGCGTCTGGTGTATGTAAATTTAATTGGGTGGGAAGTAGTAGTTGGCATTTGAGTGGGGAGGTCTGGTGTGGGTTCATCGCCTGCTGGGCTTGCAGGGATGTCACTAGGAGCCGTTGGCTCAAGCATACCTGGGAGAAGATTAGTGAATCTCCACATGAAATTGGTGGACACCTTCTTCAAGGTCTTGAAGATGCTAGGCCTCATGTGTGGGACCATGAGAGTGTCTTCACGTTGTAGTCTACTCTGGTCCAGCTCACAGTTTATGATATGTTGAATGAACCTGGGATACATGAAAAATGAATCCCGGGTAAGATTTCCTCGCAAATTGTTCAACACAAACCTTGAATAGTTGAAGCGGAGGCCTTATACCATTCCATGGACTAGGCATCCCAGATCATATGGGATTTGATCCTAACCCGCTGATTTGTTGGATAAGCAGTGTAGAATGATGTGCAACAAGAATTTCCAGTTGTAAAAGAAATTAAACTTGTAGACAGTGGACTTGTGCACATCACCACCATATCCCATCTGAGTATATGTGTTTACTAGCTCAGATTTGGGGAATTTAGTCGAGGCACCTTCGTCATGAAGCTCCAGATGCTCCCTGATGGTAGATTTAGAAATAATGATCTCTTGTCCGCTGATTCTCGACCTGATGACCCTCTCATCGTTTAGAGTTTCACAACGACCGTTTGCCCAAAATTCGGTCATGTGATTAGAGTATATGGTGGGGTTTACGGTTATGGCGGTAAAGTATGTGGAGTGAAACAGAAAATTGATGATGGGGGCAAAGTCATCATCCTTAGAAGAGTCAAGGATGGCAACATGGTTATGTTGAGGATTGAGAGCCATTGTAAGAAAGTATGGTTGGATTGAAGGAATTTTGAGAGAGAGTGAAGACGATAATGGGAGTATTAGGTTTCAATGGTGGTAAAAAGGGTAAAGAAAGAGAGTCGGAAGTTTTAAATAGGGGGTAAAAGAGCATGCCGATAAGGTGAAAAGACAGTTTGGGAGTATACTTGAGTACGGTGGCAAGGTAGATAATTTAAAATATTCCGAAAAGATTTTAATCTTTACACAGTGGGGCCCAAAGGTTTCCGTTACATAGTAAAAGTTTTCTTCCGAAGGAAAAGTTGCTTCCGAGAGAAAAGACTTCTTTCGAGAGTAAGTTAATAGCCTTTGGAAGTAAATTTGATCTATGATCAAATTTGCTTCCAAGGGTAAAAATTCTTCGGAAGAGAATACTAAATGAAGGAATTTACCTTCGGAAGATATAAAGATCTCTTCCGAGAGTAAATTTCTTTTCGGAAGAATTTCCACTTAGAAGAAAAACTTTAATAACAGGGCTTAGATTGTAATTAGACAATATAAACAAGACACATTTTAAAAGTTTATTGTTTAAAAATAATAAACTAGTCAAGGTTAATCATCCCAATAGTTGTGATTAAGTATTTAAATCTTTGTTCATCAAAGGCTTTGGTGAACAAGTCAGCATATTGTTCATTTGAATTAACTTTTACTAGTTTAATCAAGTATTTCTCATGAATATCTCGAATGAAATGATACCTGATGTCAATGTGCTTTGTCTTGGAGTGCTTGACTGGATTTTCTGTAATGGAAATAGCACTCGTGTTGTCTATGTGGATAGGAGTATTCATGAAGTTGAATCCATAGTCTAACATCTGATTTTGAATCCATAGCAGTTGAGCACAGCAGCTCACAGCAACAATGTATTTAGCTTCAGCAGTTGATGTAAAGACACATGATTGCTTCTTGCATTGCCATGAAATAATCCTTCCACCAAGAAATTGACATCCTCCTAATGTGGATTTTTGGTTAATATTACAGCCACCATAATCACTATCAGAGTACCCATAGAGATTGATATCCTTATTCTTAGGATGTCAGAGACCCAGTTTAGGAGCTCCTTTGAGGTATCTAAGAATCCTTTTGACAGTTCTTAGGTGAGACACCTTAGGAGCAGCCTGATATCTTGCACAGATGCAAGTTGCAAACATGATATCAGGTCTCCTAGCTATGAGATACATCAGAGATCCAATAATTGCCTTGTACTGATGCTGATCAGTATCCTCCCCCTCGGAATCAGGACATAAATTATGATTTCTGGGTATAGGTGTCTTGGCTGTCTTACAATCTTTCATCTGAAATCTTTCTAAGATGTCCTTGACATACTTAGGCTGATTGATAAAGAATCCTTCTTCCATCTGCTTCACTTGAATCCCAAAAACAAAATCCATCATTCCCATGGAGCTCATCTCAAATTTCTATCTCATGATGCTTTCAAAGTCTTTGCATATTTGGTCATTTGAGGAACCAAATATGATGTTATCGACATACACTTGAACAAGCAGCATGTCCTTCCAGATTTCTTTATGAACAAGGTCTTGTCTATGGTGCCTCTGGTGTAGCCATTTTTGAGGAGAAATTGAGACAAAGTCTCATACCACCGCCTAGGTGCTTGATGCAGCTCATAAAGAGCTTTATCCAGTTTACACACATAGTTGGGATGTTATGGGTCTTCAAATCCAGGTGGATGACACATATAGACTTCTCTATCTATATTCCCATACAAAAATGCACATTTGACATCAAGTTGATAGACTATGAAGTTCTTGGACGCCGCAAAAGCATGGAAGATTCGCACAGCTTCAAGTCTTGGAACAGGTGCAAATACATCAGTGTAAGCTATGCCTTCTTTTGGTGTGTATCCTTGAACAACAAGTCTTGCTTTGTTCTTGATGATCAAAACTCTATCATCTTTTTTGTTTCTGAACACCCACTTGGTGCCAATAGGGGCTTGACCAGGTGGCAAAGGACATAGATTCGATACCTTTTGCCTCTTGAATTGAAGCAACTCCTCTTGCATAGCTTCAATCCAATTGTTGTCCTTGAGGGCTTCTTCCACCTTCTTTGGTTCCATTTGAGAGAGAAAGCATAAGTACAAGCATACATTCCCATTATGGGTCTGACTTCTTGTTCTCACACCTTCTGATACATCCCCAATGATGTTTTTAGCTGGATGAGTGTTATGTATCCTGAGCCTAGGAATCACATCTAATTGCATAGATAGATCTAGGTTTGAGAAGTTATGCTCATAACTTCGAACACCTTCTCCAGTTGATGTCTCACATTCATTCAATGAGGACTGATTGAATGAATGAGTGACATCATCAATGTCGGTATACTGTGAAGCAGCATCAATAGTTGCCTGTTCCTCCATCTCACTGTCTTCATCAGCTTGGTGTTGAGTGCTTGAATTGTTAACTTCTGGGTTATGAGGCTCAGTGAGTTGACAATTTGTTGAAGTTCCTTTGTTTCCTGAGATACTAATGCTTTCAGGACTTTCAGCAGTAGGAGCTTGTTCTTCATTTCTTCTTGGAGAACTGGAAATAGGTCTAGGTAGCTCAAACAGTTGATCTTCGTATAGGTCACTTTGAGTTCCTGTTCCAACTAAAACATTCTCACAAGATGGTTTAGAATAGTTTGGAAACAATTCTAAATCAAAAATGTATTTAGGTCCATTCCCTCTAACACAAGGAGTGTGCTTATTAACAACAATGATGGATGATTCCTCAAACTGTTGAGTTTTGATATTATACACTCTATAAGCAATAGAGGTGGAGGAATATCCAACAAATATAGCATCATCCGACTTTTCAACAAATTTTGCTAAATTGTCCTTTATGTTGAGTATGGTACACCTACTACCAAAGGACCTAAGAAAGCCAATGAATGGTGGCCTCTTGTTCTATAGCTCATAAGGGGTCTTCCCATGAGGCTTAACAATGAGAACTCTGTTTTGCACATAACATGTAGTGTTGACTGCCTCTGCCTAGAAAGTTAGAGGCAGCTTTGAATCAGCTAACATTGTTCTTGCAGCCTCAATAAGTGTCCTGTTCCTCCTCTCAGCAACACCATTCTGTTGAGGAGTTCTATAAGCACTATATTATCTGGCAATCCTTTTTGAGTTACAGAATGAGTCAAGAACTTGATTCTTAAACTCAGTCCCTTGATCACTTCTAATGATTTTCACCTTGTGATCCTTTTGATTTTTAATTTTAAGAATAAAATATTTTAAAGTTTCAGTTGTTTCATCTTTAGTTCTTAAAAAGAATACCTAAGTGAATCTTGTAAAATCATCAGCAATCACAAGGCAGTATGATTTCCTTCTAATGCTCATTATACTTGTGGGACCAAAAAGATCCATGTGCAATAATTGTAATGGAGTGGTGATAGAGTTAACTTCTTTGGATTTATGAGTGACCTTGTGTTGTTTTCCTTTTAGGCAAGCTATACAGTTGTCTTTACAGAAAAACTCCTTTTTAGGCACACCATGTACCAAATTTTTTTAACTAAATTGTTCATGGTTTTAAAATTAACATGGCACATTCTTTTATGCCAAAGAGTTGACTCATCACCATTGGCTTTGGAAAGAAAGCATGATACTTCACCCAGTGGGGAAGCATTGTTCATGTCCAGCTTGTACATATCCCCTCTCCTGGGAGATCTAAGAAGCACCAATTCCTGAGGAATTGTCATCCTGGGTTTGAGAATAATGCACTCATGTTCTGGGAAAAGCATTTGGTGCTTTTGGTCACAGAATTAAGAAACACTTAACAGATTGTGTTCAAGCTGTCTGACAATTCACTTTGTCAACTTTTAACTTACCATTGGATACACTACCTCTACCAGAAATGTATCTTCCGGCTTCACCTCCAAACTGAACAGGACCTCCATCAAAATGTTCAAATTGTTAAAGAAGAGATCTGTTCCCTGTCATGTTCCTAAAGCATCCGCTGTCCACAATCCATATATTTTCATTCTTGTCATGTGGATGTCCCTACACATAAAGTGAGATGATTAGTTACTATTAGAAACCCAAGCCTTGTTGGTCTTGGGTTCTTCCAGTGTAGATGATTTAATTGAACCAAAGTGTGGGCAAGTAGGTTCAATTTGTGTTTATGAGGAAGAGGTACTGGCTGGAGCATCTGTTTTGTTCTTCCATACCATCCTGTGGTTGACCAGTGTAGATGATCCTAAAGAGGATTGAGCAACATGACCTTCTTTTGAGACTACTTTCTTTTCGAAAGATTTCAAAGGATTCCTTTTGTTCCTTTGTTTTTTCTTTGGCTTGTGTTCTGAAGCTATTTTTTCTTCGGAAGAATGATTTTCTTCCGAAACCAACTTAGCTTCGGAAACAAGCTTTCCTTTCCTTTTCACTTGGACCATGTGATAAGGTCCAAATGTGAAACCTTCCTTGACTCCTTCTCTTTTAACATTGGTTGCATAATATGTGCTTGCAGGATTGTAGTAACAATCTTTAGCCATGTGGTTATGCAGAGTACAGATTATGCACTCAATGTTACTCTTGATGGGGCATAATGGTCGTTGGTTCTTGCACTCCTTTTCTTCAACAGCTTTCCCTTTTAACTTCTGATCCTTCAATTGGACAGGAATGCTGGTACTACATTCCTTTCCTGGGTCAGAGTTTCCAACCACTTGGAATTTGGCTGAAATGAATACACCTTTTTGTCTGGGATCTATCTTCATCCTAGACTCAGTCACCTTCTTGGCAGTTTTCTTTGCTGCCTTGATTTTGTTCTTTCTCTCTTTAGTGGTAAGGGGTAGGACATCAGCGGGTGGGAATGAGGTTTTCTACCTTGTTCTTCCCTATGGTGTCACCATAGTTGCATCATTCTTTTGCTCATTGGGTAGTGGGCCAGCAGTTAGAACCTCTTGCTCGTGAGTGCCACATCTTGGCTATCTAACAGACACATAAGAATATGGTGGAGCAATTTCATTGGTTCCTAATCCACTTTTGTTTTGATAACACACCTTTGAGTAGGAGGATGATGCAATGATGGTGTTGAAGTTATGATCTTTAATAGCATACTTCTTTGCTTTAGCCTCAGCTATTACTAGCTGGGCTTGAGCCTCAGTTAACTTAGAAATTAAATCCTTTATTTGAGTCATGTAGTTTGTATGTTGGTGTTTTAAAGAGAAAACTGTTTTCTCTAACTCTTTAATTTTGAGTTTATAGTCAGATTTTGCTTTCTTGAAATCAGATTTTAGGATGTTCAAGGACTCAATATTGGATTTAATTTCCCTGTTGTAATCCTGATAAAGTTTAACCTTAGAAATACAAGCTGGAGTATAGAGGTTTTCATATACCTTGCTGTCTTCAGTTCCAGCCATGAGTGCTTGAGCAGGGGTGACATCTTACACCATGAAGCTCCAGTCAACTTCTTGAGCAACTGCCGTAGTTTGCTGCTCAGTAGGTTTTGGTTCAACCCTTGAGGTGGTAGGATGTTGGGAGGCTTGAGTTGCTCCAGGATTGGATCTTGGAGCTTTGCATTCCCTAGCAAAGTGACCAAGCTGGTTATAGTTGTAACACTTGGCTTTGCTTTTGTCAAATCCAAATTTACTGTTGGTTGGATTCTGAGGGAACTGCCTTCATATTTTTTTGAAGAACTTCTTTGCTTTGTAGGTTAGGAGAGCCATCTATTGGACAATGTCCATGTACTCAATGTCATCTGGGCTAAAGCACTCTAGATCATCAAAGCATAATTGAAAATCTCCAGAGTGTTCACTTCCTGAGACAAAGGCACAATTATCCTGAAAAGGAGTGTGTTGAGCCTGTTGAGACCTAGGTGTCTCAGGGAAAGTGATGTATGGCCCAGAGGAAGATGATGGTTGTTGGGAATAGTTCTGGTACAATTGAGGTGGTCTTGATCCTTCAGCAACATGTAGAGCATTGCTGACAGCAGGATTTGAGGGTCGGTTCATCTGTTGGCTTTTCTGAGTCTCCATTTCCATACGGCATCCATCAAGGATTCCGTACAGTTTAGTCAGGATGAGAGATTCTCAGTTCTCTTGATAGAAACACAATAGAAAGTCCATTCATAAGGAAGTGCACTCATGAATTTCCTTGCAATGTCTCTCTTCTAAAGATCCACTCCTATAGACTGAAGATAGGTGATCAACTTCATGCACCTGAAGTATTATTGGCTCAAGTTCTCACCAATGATATATGTGAAGTTTTCAAAATTCTGCTTCAGTACATCCTTTTTGGACTCCTTGGATTCAGTAGAACCAGAGTACATCAGCTTCAAAGCATCAAAGAATTCTTTGGCTAACTCACATTGCTGAAAGCCAACCATTATGGAGTTTGGTATGGCTGTTAGCAGAGCAGTCATTGCTTTGCAGTCAACGTCTATTTTCTTGAAGTCTTCATCAGAGTAGTCTTCAATGGCCTTCTCTATCATGCCACCATTACCCGCTGGGGATGCTACTTTAGGAACGTAAGGACCATGGGTGACAGATTTCCACATGCGGCTATCTTGGTACTTGATGAACCCTTCAATACGTTTACACCAAGTTCCAAAATCATCAGGAGTGATGATAGGATCCTTGGTCATGGTTCCCATTTCGGACTCAAAATATTTCTGGTTAAGATCCATTTAAAGTGAGGTGGGTGAATGAGTGTGAAGAAATAAGAGTGATTTGGGATGGTTAGATCTCACAATCAAGAGCCTGAAGCTCTGATACCAATTGCAGGATCGGTTTTGACTCTAATCACAAAACTCACTAAGTCTCACTTAATCGATGAAACACAGAATCTCAAACTAAAGTTGATAATAATATACGAAGTTAATGAACAAGAGAATGGTTTTCAAGATACTTGTATATATTACTTCTCAACTCAGTATTACAAGACTCTTAAGCTCATTCTACATAAGTTACAATGAGAAACTATATATACTACTATCTACAGCCGGGTATATTTGGAAAACCAGCTAGAATCTACTACTAGACAAATACGACATTGCTAGAAGTAAAGTATCTAAGATAAAATAATATCCTAGATAAGGTAGTCATGACAGGTCCATGACTTACCTTTTGGCACCAACTAAGAATGGTATTTGTACTAAGTTGAAAAGGTGAACAGTGGATTAAAGTATGGTTAACTACATGGGTTAGGAAAAGCACCATGCAGTGTATCAGAGTCTGTCAGACAGACCATACTTTTGTCCACTGGTTCATAGTTGATTCTTCTGAAGCTAAATGGCTTCGGAAGAATAAGTTCTTCCGAAGCCATTTATACTTCGGAAGAAACAGCTTCTTCTGAATCTTCTAAAGGTCTTTATGACTTTATTCTTCAAAAGACTTTGTCTTGGATCTTCTAAGTGTGAATACTTCGGAAGGAGAACTGCTTGGTCTTCGGAAGACTTTGTTCTATCCTTTGGAAGTTCTTCATATACTTCGAAGGAAAACTACTTAGTCTCGGAAGACTTAGTTTTCCTCCGGAAGCTTTTCAGACATAATGCTTTGGAAGATCTTTGACATAGTTGTGGAAGAGTAGTTTTGTCTTCGAAAGACTTCTTCAACTTATACACAAGTTGTTCTAAGTGTTGTTTTGGTTGCACCAGCCTCATATGATCCAACATAGGCTATGAAGGGGACTACTCCGTAAGAACCTTCAGAAAAGGTAAGGTCTCATCCAAATGAAATTACCTCCTCCATGTGGTTATCCACTCACTATCATACAAACATAGAGGTTGGGACCAAAGTCCCAAGGACCTTTCCTATATAGTCCATGGAATGGTTCAAGGGGTCAAGTTCAGGCATTCTCAATTTGTATATACAAATATGCTTGCAAACTTGGACTCCTTAGAATATTATATGTTCTTTAGATATGTTTAATATATTCTTAACTGTGAACTTGGCTCATATTTAAGGGGAACAGGTAATATTCTTAAATTGGGACAGATGAAGCTCGGCATCTTCAAGACAATAAGAAAGCCCATTGTTGGCTTCTCAGGGGTAGAAACAGCCCTGGTCCCAAAAATGTTAGAGCTTATTACTCAAGGTGACAACTTGGTAGCACCAGCCAATGTTGAACCCACACCTTCTACATCTACAACCCCCACACAGCTACAAATCACCATCACCTACCAAAGAAAATCCAAACGAACCCCTGCTTAATCTACTTAGGTTGAGCGGGCTCCCAAATCACCAACCATGCAGCAAGAAGTGGACACTAGAGTTCCCACTTCTCCTGAGGAGCAAACCACTCCTATTAATTTTATGATCAGTGCTGAGGTTCCTAATGCCCAGCCTCATGAGCTCACAACCCTAGCCTTAAGCCTTCACTCAGAGTCTCAAAACTCTAGTGATCAACCTTCAGGGGAAAGTTACCATCCCCAGCTACTTGACCTCAATCAACAAATACCCAACCTTGAATTCTATGATGACGAAGATATAGAATTCGATGAGTACCATGAGTCTCTCTTCTTCACCCCTACTCAAGGAGAGATGAGTTCTCCTACATCACCTATATCTAGCCCACATCATCCACCCACAATTGAGGTGGACCTCCCTGAAACTGTTCAAGAGGCCCATATGGACGAGGCTCTTACTTTTGCAAGTGATTACAAATCATTCAGACCTCAACCATGGCAATCCAGCCCATTGACACTTCTTTTGAAGCTGTCAGTGTGCAAGGGAAAACCAGCAGCCAAGAAACTAAAGCTGGTGATGAGGAAGAAGACCTTAGTCCTATTCTCTTATCCCCCTATGATTCTTTTAATGAAGATAAGGGGAGTCTGTAACTAATGGTGCACAAACTGTCCAAACTTTACACCTATTTAGTTTCAAAGGTTAGTCACCTAGAATCTTAAGTGACTACCTTACAAAGAAGGGTCAATGACCAGCAACTTGAGATCACCGATCTCAAGGGCAAGTTAGCTGAGAGACCCATCTAAAGGACTTAACTAGGTCCATAAAAACTTATGGATATGGTGGACCTAACTCCTAGCTCCCCTATGCAAGAGGGTGATGCTACCAAAAGGGGGAGAAAGTCTTACTTACAATCACAGAACCTGGGAGTTTCTTTTAGAGTATGGACATGGAGGACTCACCACCCTCACTTGTAGTTGTCCACACTAAACAACCTTCTCAAGTCCACATTGATTTTCGACAAGAGATTTTCAACTTTTTTAACCTGAGATACTATGAGAGCACCTATCTAGTTGACCTACCACTTGCCAACACAAGTCAAAAAAAGGCAAGATGCAAGGTTAGCTAATAGAATTCAACAAAGGGTGCTTGAAGAGTTCAAGCTAAGAACCAG
This sequence comes from Flaveria sonorensis, assembly GCA_025506505.1. Classification (NCBI taxonomy): domain Eukaryota; kingdom Viridiplantae; phylum Streptophyta; class Magnoliopsida; order Asterales; family Asteraceae; genus Flaveria; species Flaveria sonorensis. The sequence continues at coordinate 10,596,926 of CM046439.1, forward strand.
ACTATATAGACAGAGGCTAGCAGGCAAAACTGTTGGTCAACTGGATGTTGAGGTGGACCCTAAGATTAGCTTCAAAGGGAAACCTTGGCTGAAGGCCCAATAGTTGAGCCTATGAACCTTGAGATAGGAGTTGCTTCAGCACCCTCAGCACCCATTACCTTTAGTGAGACACCAGCTGGTAAAGGTGTTTCACAACCTCTCTCTTACCAGAGCTCAAGTGTAGCACTAAGTAATGAAGGGCAAAGCTCTCTTCACCCTGAGTCACACAGGCCTGTGAGCGACAAAGGGAAACGGAAGATGACCCCTGAGGAGATTGAGGAGTAGAAGAGAGAGAGGAAGAGGAAGGCAAGGCGAGAGAGTTCAAGTAGGACCCCTGGCGTCATGGAAGCTGCAATCAAGGTTACGCCCAGGCCAAGTACTCAAGATGATGAGTTAAGGGCAGCCAGATTGAATTTCGGGATACATGAACTACAACATTAATGAACTCATCTCTCTCCCCTTGGAGGAATTAAATGAACTGGCTGACATGGAAGTGTCTAGGGAGAGGAAGGAAGCTAAAACAACAGAATTGCTTCACAAGATCAAAGAGAATCTACAAAGCTCTTACCCTCTCCCCAGTTCAGGAAAGTCCTGAGACAGAGACTGTGGCCACTTAGCAACAAACTCAGGTAGATAGGGAACAAGATAGATAAAACATGATCATCAACCTGAGTGCCACAGGTCTCTATCAGGCAGCAGACCTTCTTCCCTTGCCATATGACTACATTGAGTTTGAATACCTCAAGCAGCTTGAGCAACAAGTGCAAAGAAAGAAAAAAGCTGCAAAGAGGAAGATGAGGGAAGTGGCTGCAAGGTCAAGAACCACCATCAAAGCAAACTTGAAGAAATCTACTGATAGACGGAAGATGATGAGCTTTTTAAAGCTGTATGGATTCTCCAGAAGGAGACTTGGTCCAATGTCTCTGTCCACTATGGATGATCACATTAGAGTGATCAAGCAAAAGATAAAAAGGGGTGAGCTGATTGACTTGCATTCTCCACCAAGTCAGACTGCACCTGAAGTTAAGGTCAAGGTTAAACCCCAGGAGACAACATAACCTGGACCCAGTGCTGCATCACAGCCAGCTTTATCTTCTGATCCATAGTAGGGTCCTAATCCTTCTCCTTCTGAACTTATGAAGGACAGAACCCAACTGAGGAAGATAAACAAGAACAACCTGGTACCGTAGGCCAGTCTCCTCAGTTAAAGTTTAGAAAGAGGAAAAGGATGGCCATAAGAAGGAACAAGAAGAAGAGAAAGAAGAAGAAGAAGAAGAAGTCCAAGGCATCCACCTCTGCACCTCATGATGGGTCAGAACATCTTGAGGGTGATCAAGAAGAGGCAGCTCATCCAATTCCTATTCAAGTAGAGCCTCTTGCTACTGAGAGACCCATCGGGTCTTGGATGTTTGTCACCAATCCAGACAGATGGTATGTCACTAGAGATCAAGGGGGTTAAGACCTGTACTTTTAGCAAAACATACTTGACTTCCCTTTGCATGATCTCTATGACATGAGGAGATACTTTGAGAGTCTAAGGAATCCTGACTAACTGATGATAAAGGGAATGGTTTTGATTCTGTTGAGGACTGTCAACAGATGAAGATCAAGAATCAAAGGTCTCTTCAGTTTTGGTAGCATCAGCCTAGGGGGAGTTTGTAAGGAATATACTTAGAGGCTGATGCAATCAAAGAACAACCAAAGAGCTCTCATCATGCACAAGTAAAGTACAAGGAAGTTACTTCGGAAGATTTGATATAACTCAAAGAATTATGCTAAGTATCAAATCTTCCGAAGCCAAAAGATCATATCTTCCGAAGCCAAAGATGAAGTCTTCTGAAGCTTCAAGGACAAAGTCTTCCAAAGCCAAAGACTGATTTCTTCCGAAGACAGAGAATACATGCTTTCTCTGAATCACCTTTTGACAAAAGTTGAACCACTTTTCGCTACCACTTCTGATAACTCACCAGCTTATTTGAGTTGGTGAAAAGTCCATGCTTTTGTCAATTGTAAATTAAGATCTTTTGTCTGTAACTTTCCAACTATGTTTTTTTATTCTCTTTGTAATATATTAGGATGTGAGCTATGGTATGTCATAGTCACTAGTTAAAAGACAATCTGCCTTTGACTCTAGATTGATCTTATTGTCAAAATTAGTGTTTCCAGCTGGCCTTCAAAGTATGGCCAGCTATAGGATGGTGTCTCAAGTACTTGTATCTTAAGGTATGCTTTGTAACATTTGTAAGAACTTGCGAGCAATATACATCATTCTTGAAAACCATATTTGAGTGTTCTTGTTCTTGTTCTTTTACTAGTGTTCATTGTTTCATCACTAACCGGTTTCCTATTTGATCTGCTAGGTGTTCAAACTCTCTCTATCTTGTGAAACTGTTGTATTGACCACCCTTCCCCGATCCTACACATATCTTCACGATCTCTATACTTATGTTTTTCTTGGATTGTTTAGTGATAATAATCTACCCATTCTAAAACTTTTCATAGGAACCTAATTCACCAACTCATCACCAAACTCTTACACCTGAAACAATGGTTGGTTAGACTTCTAAAAAAGCTAACAACAAATAGAATATATGTTATACCTTATTGGTTTCATACAACCCCCTCTCACAAGGAGAATCAGTGTCGTTATCATTGTCGGGAGTGATATGAAAGTAACCATCATTAGCATCATGATCACCGTCGTAATAGTTATAACCTTCACCGTTGTTATCGCCACCATCATTGTCATAATAGGTAAAACCTTTAATCGATAATAATTAGAGGCTTCACTACTATAATAGTTGGAACATTCGCCGAGTAGATAGTTGATGTCATAATATGCTATCTTTACAACTTTTCTTAAATGATTAACGAAAGAATTTAAGTGATGAATATAGAGAACATAATGAAGAAATAAAGTAACATATAATGGTTTATATAGTAAACTTGACGGAATCTTACGTCATGTCAGGTAATTAACATACATATCGAGGAACGTAACGCCATGTCAAATAATTAAAAAAAAATTACGCATATCACGGAATGATATCATATCATGTCAAATGATATAAAACCATAATTTAACTCTATCACGACCCATATTTTAACTTTCGACCCGTAAATGACAAACGTCGAAGGGTTGTATTTATCTCACAACCTGTATTCCTATTGCCCGTGTATGAACTTACAACTCTAAGGGGTCAAGAATGACTAATGTGACGGTTTGCAGGTTTGATCATTTATTTAACATAAAATAGGCCAGTATTTAGTATTATATAGGCAAATTGAATTTTAATAATCCAAATTATTACATATTGTCCGATAATAATTCATACTATCAATTTGACCGCTAACACTCCTAACTTTCATTTTTATTACCAACAACAATTCTAGCGACATAATTTTTAAATTTTTATTAGACTCGGTTCTGTTCACAACAATAATTATGAAAGATAATATGAGATTAAAATATATATAAATTGAGGAGGGTAAAATTATGAAAATTATGGTATATAAAAAAATAAAAGTTGAGAGTGTTAACGGTCAAATTGATAGTATGAATTATTATCGGCAAATAAATAATAGTTTGGATTATTAAAATCAAATTTGCCTGTCATATAATATGATCGATATCTCTGTGTTCAGATAATAGTTCTGGCCATATACATAACATGGTCTATAGTTATAAGTTAGGTGTGTTAATATTAAAAGGAATGGGTACTATTTATGTGATTGTAAATTAACGGTTGTAAATTGATCTAATACTTTTTTTTCAATATAAATTAGAAAACAGTATTGGTACATGAACACCCAGCCTCCCTAATTGGATGTTCCACTGCATGTGGCTTTCTCAGACAACCCACGAGCTTCAATCTTCAATTCAATTCTTCTGCTTTTTCACTTCTTTTCGATCTTTTCCTACTCCTTAATCTGATCTACAAGTTCCCAATTGAGTTTCTTTCGATTCAGCTTCCATAAGACCTCAATATGCCTCTCGAAACATGGCTGATGAAGGTCAAGAAAACCATATCCCAAAGATTTGATTCAGCTCATGTTAACCCACCACCCAAAACTTCTGTAATCAAGAGATCCAAGGTCGGGGTTTTAGCCTTTGAAATCACCGGAATCATGCCGAAGCTCACCCACATGTGGGGATTTCTCTCCGATGAAAATATTGATCATCTTCACAATCAAAAATATGCCTAGAAGGTGTTCGTAAAATTGTCTCAAACAAAGATGCGTTTCTTCTTGCTCTTGCGTGTGCAGAAATAGTCGAGAATCTTAGAGTTTTAGCCGTGTCTGTGGCCCGGCTGAGCAAAAGGTGCGAGGACTCTAACCTCAAGTGCTTTGATACCATGTTAGATGTGTTTGCCAACATGGGTCATGATCCATGTGGTTGGGTGCTAAACTTGAAAGATATGGAGGCGAAGATTAAGAAGATGGAAAGATACATCGCAGCCACAGCTGCGCTTTACAAAGTGTGAGCTAACAGTAAAAAGGTTCATCAAGAGGTGAACACTAGAAAGCAACAAAAGATTCTTGATCTCCAACAAAAGCTTCTTTGGCAACAGCAAGAAGTTAAGTATGTAAAAGAGAAATCTTTGTGGAACAGAAGTTATGATTCAGTAACATTATTGTTAGCCACATCAATCTTTACAATTCTATCAAGAATCAAGCTTGTTTTTGGTATCGCCCATGGCTATCCCACGTCTCTCCCTCGCAGCCTATCAGCCTCAGCTGCTGTCCACCCATCGGATCAAACCTCAAATTATGGCGACTTGGTATCCGGGCCGTTGATCAAAAGCTCAAAACATCACGACAACAATGAAATCTCACATGGGTTTTTTGAAACAAGCTCAAAGATCCTAACACCAGCATCAAACACTTTAGGTTATGCTGCTTTGTCTTTGCATTATGCTAATTTGATCATTGTGATGGAGAAGATGATAAGATCACCTCAATTGGTCGGTCTTGATGCGAGAGATGATCTTTATTCAATGTTACCGAATAGCATAAGATCTTCGTTAAGGAATCGATTAAAAGGTATTGGGTTCACAGCAAGTGATCCAGCTCTTGCTGGAGAATGGAGAGAAGCTTTAGGGAAGATATTGGGGTGGCTGTCACCATTAGCACATAACATGATCAAATGGCAGAATGAAAGAAGCTTTGAACATCAAAATCTCATGCCAAAAACAAATGTACTTCTTCTACAAACCTTATATTTCGCTAACCGAGAGAAAACTGAGGCTGCCATTACTGAGCTTTTAGTTGGTTTAAACTATATTTGGAGGTTTGAACGAGAGATGAATAGTAAAGCTTTGTTCCAATGCATCATACCAGCTAAGTAAAAAGCTTTCTTACCCTACTTGTTTCCTTCATAAATTCAATTGAGATTCGCTAATTCAGATCTGCAAAGAGATGTTTTAGCTCTCTAAAATGATCTGTAAATATTAATACCTAATGTCACATAAATGATATGATTGAATTAAAGTTTTCACAATAATTAGAGTGGATTTTGGTTGTTGTATAGATATATGGTTATATGCATCAATGTAAATGTAATCTTCTGAGTGGAGGTATTGCTGAAGCCAACATGAAATGCTGGTGCACAATATTTGTTTGTTGTTTCATGCATGTATTTTTCAGGTTAGTTGAGATATGATATTTTACTTTCTCTACGCGTTTTATCTTTATCAAGTGTGTTGTATAGTACTACACCTATATTATAACAATATATATTGAGTACATAATGCAGTTGAGAAAAAGAAAGTTAGTTATACAATATACAAGAGGGTTAAGTGCATTTAAACATGATTACATGGAATCTAATCATTAGCTGGATTATATAATAATGTGTGCATTATATGGATTTTTTTAAAAGGAAAAGAATCAAAGTGGAGGTTTGGCCTCTTTGAAGGGAAAATTACCAAAATAACCAATTTATCAAATCGAATTACTAAAATAACAGTCAAAATTGAAGTTTATGAAATAAAACAACCAATCGTAGCCCGCCACGTGTCCATCCCTCGCTGACGTGGCAGGGGATTATGGAAATCCCTCGCCCAGAAAAGCGTGTCGGCGAGGATCTCCCATAATCGCTCATCCACGTGTACTTTCTCGCTGACGTGGCTTGATCCCTCGCTGAGTCAGCAAGGGATTATGAGAATCCTCGCCCATAATTAAAAATAATATATAATTTTTTTTAAGCAAAAAAATCCGAGATTTTTATTTATTTATTGTTTTTTAAAAAATTAAAAGTTTAATTTTTTTTTATTTTGCCCTATATAATACAATGTAAACCCTTAAAAAATTTATGAAATCTTACATTCTTCTGAACCTTTTTGTTATTTTCTTTTTAAAGTTTTCTGAAACTTTATAAAATGTCAGTTAATATCATACTATGCAGTGATGGTAAATTGCATTTTGTAAACGGTGTTGAAGAATATTTACCATTAAAAGCTAAATGTGTTAGACATGTTCTTAGTTTATCTAGTAATATAACGTTTGATGAATTAAAGGACATTATTTCTTCAAAACAAGGAATTCAAAGTTATGTACGGTTATCGTATAAAATGTCTACCTATACTCATTTTATTGATATATCTGATGATAAAGATTTATTATATTTTATGAATGTTGTTCTTAATGGTCAAAACGAAATTTTTACGTTATTCGTCAGTGGAGAATCCAGTGTTGGTAGTAGCTCTGCTGTCCACGAAAAAAAATTAAATTTTACAAACGACACTGAAATGTTTATTTATGATTTAAACGATATTCCTATGGATGACGAAAGTTATAGTGATGTTAAGCAAGAATATCATTATGAAAACGAAAAAAAATGAGGATTTTTATGAACAAGAGGATCTGCCTCCCTATCATTTCGAGTATAAAGATCATGAAGATATATTTTTTTCACAATAGGAGTCATTAGCGGATCCTACAAATAATCCACTCAAAAATACTAGCTCTGGGTTGTCAACTATTTCTAAAGGTGATTGTTTCAACAACAAAGAAGAATTACAACTGGAATTGGGTATGATGTGTCTTACCGAATGTTTTGAGTATAAAGTGGTTAAATCATCAAAAAGTAGATTTGAGGCGTCATGTGGTAATGATGGTTGCGGTTGGTGTATCCATGAGCATTGTTTTAGAAATACAAGTATATTTCAAGTTAGATATTTTAAATCAGTACATACTTGTTCAAGAACACAAACTTATCCCAATATTCGTCTAGCAAACAAAAAAGTATTGGGTCATATCACTAAAGACCAATTAAAAGATAGCGGTCGAATTTAACGGGGTAAAGAAATTATGAATGATATTAAAGAGAGATTCAAAGTTAGCATATCGTACGCTCAAGCTTGGCGTGGCAAGGCTTATGCGCTCAAACTTTTAAAAGGGTCTCCAGAAGAATCATTTTCGCGTCTTCCTATTTACTGCTACAACTTGAAGAAAGCAAACCCGGGCACAGTCACTGACATTGTTGTAGATGAAATGGGATGTTTTGAAATGTTATTTGTTGCGATCGGTGCAGCGGTAAGTAATTTTTTGAGTACGTTTTTTAATAATATTTTAATCATACTAACATTATTTATTTAGATTCGAAATTTTATACAATTTTTACGGCTTTTAATTGTGATTGATGGGGCATATTTAAAATGAAAGTTTTTAGGCACCATGTTTTTGGCAGTAGATATGGATGGAAACAATCAAATTTTACCAGTTGCATACGGTGTTAGTAAAACAGAGAGTGGAGAGTCTTGGAAATGGTTTTATCAAAACCTAAAAATTGTATTGGTGATAATCCAAATTTGACAATTATATCTGATAAAGCTGCCTCAATTGATATGACAAGTAGAACTGTGTTTCCACATGCATATCACGGTGTAGGAACCTCTGAAGTTAAGAGGCTATAGCAACCAAAGGATACCAAAACAACCAAGTCCTCCAACATGCACTTCGAAACAAAGGTGAACTAGCTTCAGAAGTTTTACACACTCAAGAAAAAATGCTAAGTGTAAAATCTTCTGAAGCCAAAGTTCAGAAGAAACTGCTGCGGAAGCTTTACACTGAACTTGGAAAATATTCTAAGTGTAAAGTCTTCCGAAGCCAAAGACTCAACTCTTTCGAAGGTAAAAGATGAAGTCTTCCGAAGCTCTCAAGACAAAGTCTTCTGAAGCTGTTCAAAGACAAGACTGATTTTCTTCTGAAGAGAGAGAAAAGATACCTTTTCCATCAACTTTATCATAAAGCAACCGACTTTCCGCTGCATGCTCTGGTAGTTCACCTACTACCACTACTTGGTGAAACTTCAATACTTTATGATAAAGTAGATAAGGTCTTCGCCTGCAAGTTTCTGTTTTTGTTCCTTCTTGGCTTTTTGTAATAGGAAAGTCAGTGAGCTATGGCTTGTCATAGTCACTAGTCAAAAGGCAATCTGCCTTTTGACATTAGGCTGATCTTGTTGTCTAGATTAGTCACTTTCAACTGTCTTTTTGCATATTGACGGTTGTAGGATGTAGTATAAGTAGTCTCCGGTTCTTGTAGTCAAATATACTTGTACAACACTTGTAATAGAACTAGAGAAGCAATATACAACTTCTTTGAAAACTTTATCTTGTGCTCTTGTTCTTGTTTTATTTTTGTTTATCTTGTATCTTCAGTAAAGATTCACAGTTCCCTATTGGAATTGTTAAGTGATCTTAAGATCCTCCTAAGTGTGTTAACTAAGTGCAAACTTAAGTACCCTTAACGGTCCTGTATTTGGTATCAGAGCATTCCAGGCTCTTGATTGTAAGATCTCACCATCTTCAAATCCTCTTAGTTACACACATCACTTAACTCTTCAAATGGCAGCTATCTCCAAAGCTGATATGAAAACTGGAACTATGACAAAGTCCCCACTGATCACTCCTGAGGATTTTGACACTTGGTGTCAAAGAATGGAAGGCTTTATTAAGTCTCAAGATTCCAAGATGTGGGAGTCTGTTGTCAATAGACCTCATGTACCATGCACCTCTTCAGCTGCTGCTGCTGGTGGCATGATACCAAAGGAGAGGGCTGACTTTTCTGATGAAGACTGAAAAAGAATTGACATTGATCAGAAAGCCATGACAGCCCTCCAAACTGCTCTTCCAAGGTTTCAAGAAGTGCAAGACCGCTAAACAGCTATGGGATGCACTGAAACTGATGTATGAGGGTTCAAATGAAGCCAAGGAGAACAAGAAGGATCTCCTGAAGAAGTAGTTTGAAAATTTCACCTTCAAGACAGGTGAAACCATGACTCAACAATACTTCAGGTATGTTGAGATTGTGGATACTCTGGCTGATGTTGGGGTAACTATTGAGAACAGGGATATTGTTAGGAAGTTCATGTCCTCTCTTCCAAGACAATGGACACACTACTGTGTGGTCATTAAGAGGACTAAAAACCTCAAGACCCTTACTCTCACTGAGTTGTATGGGATACTCAGTGGATACCAGATGGAGATGAATATGCAAAATTCATCTGGTAGCTCCAACACTCACCAGAGTTCAGCCCTTCATGTGGTTGAAAGGGATAGCAGAGAACCACAGCATCATCTCATCTGCTACCCTGAAACCTCATAAAAGGGTCCTTTCATCACCTTCCCAGAGACACCCAGAGAGAGCTACATCCAAGGAAGTCCCTTCCAAGAGACAAGTTCTTCTCAAGCTTTTGTCTCCACTAATGAAAGTTCAGGCAACTTTCTTTTCACTTTTAAAGACCTGGACTGTATCCATCCAGATGATCTGGAGTACATGGGGATAGTCCAGCAAATGGCTCTTCTCACTCATAGAGCCCAGAAGTTCTACAAAAGGACTGGGAGAAGGTTTCCTAGCAATGCTGCAGTGGCAAGTTTGGGCTGGACAAGAGCAAAGTCAAGTGTTACAACTGTGACCAGATGGGACACTTTGCTAGAGAATGCAAGGCACCTAAGTCAAATGGTGGCCAAGCTTCATCCAAGCCAAACTACACTAAAGGAGGGAACCAGAATGAGAAGCCAAGAGAGCAAGCTGCAGTTGCTGTTGAAGAAGGAGGCTTTGTCTGGAGCTTTCAAGCTGAAGATGCATCTCCAAACCAAGCACTCATGGTTGATCATGATGAAGCCAAGGTACTTGAACATCTTTGCTCTCCTGAATGTATTGCTAAAGTAAATAGATACAGGTCCTATAACTTGGAAATGAGATCTGACATTGAGTCTTTAAATATTTTAAAAGCTGATTTTAAAAGAGCTGAAAATGACTATAAACTTAAGATAGAAGATCTAGAGAAAATAGTTTCAACTCTTAAACATGAGCAAACAAACTACATGACTCAAATTAAGGATCTCATTACCAATTTGACTGAATGCCACTCTGAGCTTGTGATCAGCAAAGCCAGGGCAGAAAAATGTGTTCTTGAAGAAGAGACCTTCAAGAACATGATATCCTTATCTCTGCATGCAAAAGTGTGTTATCAGAATAAGCAGGGACTGGGATCTAGTGAGATAGCTCCTCCACACACTCTACTATCAGTCAGATCCCCTAGGTGTGGAACTGATCAAGATGAGCTGCCATCCATAGACCCTAGTGATGAAGAGGATGAAGAGAGAAGGTGAGGGATGACTCTGAGATGAGTGAAGAGAGTCAATCCAAAAAGGGTCACCATGCTCCTAAGGAGGAAAAAGAAGCTGGTTTAAGCAAAACCAAGAGAAAAAACTTGATCAGAAGAGCAAAGAGAAGATCCAAAAAGCTCAAGAGATCAAGACCACCTTTGATCCCAAACAGAAACAAGTATTTATCTCTGCAGGGTTCAAGGTGATGAAAGCTAAAGATCCTGTCAAGAATTCTAGTACCAAGAGTTCTACTTCAACTTCAACTCACTCCAGCAACAACAAGAAGACTGATCAGTTGTGTGTCACTGCTGCACAGCCTAAACCATCCATTTCAAAGAGCAAGCTTCACCCTAAGAAGCCTGCTGCATCATCTGAAAAGATGGAGAAAGAAAAGGAAAGTGTTCAAGCTCAGTCTTCTTTGGGAAAGAAGACTCTCAGAAGGAAAGATTTGGATTGTGTTATGTGTGGTAGTACTTCACATATGGCTAAGGATTGTCAATACAATCCTAAGAGTACTATCCATATGATTAAGAAGAAAACTTTTGAGAAGAAGAAGAAACAAACAGCTTTGGAAGGAAAATCTGTTTCCTTCGGAAGCTCCAAAATGAAGAAGAAGGCAAGTAGGAAATTGCCTTCGGAAGAAAAGTTGGTCTCGGAAGAAAGGAATGCTTCCGAAGCATTGAAGGTTGCTGCAGTGAAAGCAAGATCTTCAGAAGGATCTGTCTCCAAAGCTTCCGAAGCTACAAAAGCTTCCGAAGTATTGAAGGTCAAGCCCAATCTTCTAAAGGTGGTGTGGAAGATGAAGGAAGACCTTGAGACTGAAAGCTCCTCTTCAGCAATAGCGAATGATCCTCAAAGCCTGAACATAGGATCACTTACTGTTTCATTGCCTTTATTTGAATTTTATAAGCCCAAGACCAATGAGGCTTGGGTTTCTAAATGTAACTAAATCATCTCTTTTATGCAGGGACAGCCAAAGGCAAACAGAAATGTATGGATCATTGATAGTGGCTACTCCAGGCACATGACAGGCAATGAGTCCCTACTTTAAAACTTTGAAAGAATTGATGGAGGACCAGTTGTTTTGGAGGAGATACAGGAGGTTACATCACTGGTAGGGGCATGGTCTCAAATGGTAAGCTCAGTATTAAGAAGGTAATTTTGTCAACGAGCTTGGATACAATCTTTTGAGTGTGTCCCAATTTTGTGACCAAAAAAATCACATGCTCTTTACTGAGCATGAGCGCATTGTTCTCAAGTCCGGGGTTGACATTCCTCAAGAGCATATTCTGCTCAGAGCCCCCAGGAAAGGGAACATGTACAAGATGGACTTGCAGAAAACATCTCCCTCTGGAGAGATTTCTTGCTTTCTATCTAAAGCAAATAGTGATGAGTCTTTCCTTTGGCATAAAAGAATGTGCCATGTAAACTTTAAGAACATGAATAAACTGATTAAAATGATTTGGTAACTAGAATGCCAAAGAAAGAGTTTACAAGTGATGACCACTGTGTTGCATGCCTGAAGGGGAAGCAACACAAAGTGTCTCACAAGCCAAAGGAAATGAACTCTATCACTACTCCCATACACTTGTTACATATGGATCTATTTGGCCCCACCAGTATAATTAGTTTAGGAAGGACCTCATACTGTTTGGTGATCACAGATGATTTCACAAGATTCACTTGGGTGTTTTTCCTTAGAACTAAGGATGAAACTCCTGAAATCTTAAAGAGTTTCATTCTGAAATTAAGAATCAATCTGATCACAAGGTCAAAATCATAAGATGTGATCAAGGAACCGAATTCAAAAACCAAATCCTTGAAACATTTTGTGATGAAAAGGGTATTTCAAGATAATACAGTGCTCCCAGGACTCCTCAGCAAAATGGTGTTGCTGAGAGGAGAAACAGGAAACTTATTGAAGCTGCAAGAACCATGTTGTCCGACTCTAAACTGCCCATCACCTTCTAGGCAGAGGCTGTCAACACAGCCTGCTATGTACAAAACAAAGTTTTGGTAGTTAAGACACATGGTAAGACTCCTTATGAACTGTGACACAAAAGGAGACCATTCATTGGTTTTCTCAGAACATTTGGATGTCCTTGCACCATCTTGAATACCAAAGATCAAATAGCTAAGTTGTGAGAAATCAGATGATGGACACTTTGTTGGGTACTCTTCTCAAGCTAAGGCTTATAGAGTATACAGTCTCAGAACTAGAATCATTGAGGAATCAGCCAATGTGATTTTCAATGAACACACACCCTGTGTAAAAGGTTCTGGTCCGGATTGACTATTTGATCTTGACTTAGTTACCAACTGTTTTAACAAATCTTGTGAGAACGTTTTAGGATCTACAGATAACAGGTCAACGGAAGATCCTGGTCCAAGATTTGAGCTGAGAAGACCAAACAAGAAGACTACTTCAGCTCTAGTGGTGACTAACCCTGCAATTAAAGCTCCCATTAGCACTAGCATGACAAATACTGCTGATTCAAATGGATTGCCTTCAAATTCCATCTCAGAGGCTCAGAATTCAGGAGAAGGAACTTCAAATGCAGGAGGAGAAACTAGAGATGGTGACAGTGATCAAGAATTTCTTGATGCTGATAACCACTCCATTGAAGACAACATGAATGATGTCACACACTCATTGGATCAAGTCTCTCTTGCTAAATGTGCTGATGTGGTGGGAGACACCTCATTGCATATCAGAATTTCTCAAATTTAGATCTGTCTAACCAACTTGCTGTGATCCCTCAACTTTAGATCCACAAGTCACATCCCACCACAAACATCATTGGAAATGTTGACTCAGGGGTAAGAACAAGAGGACAAGCTCATGACAGCCATGTTTGTCTACATTCTTGTTTCTTATCCCAGATAGAGCCGAAGAAGGTTGATGAGGCTTTGAAGGATGGAAGCTGGATTGAAGCTATGCAAGATGAGCTGCTTCAAATCAGAAGACAGAAGGTTTGGAACTTATGCCCTCTTCCTCAAGGGAAGAGTGTCATAGGAACCAAATGGGTATTTAGGAACAAGAAAGATATAGAGCAATCATCATCAAGAACAAGGCTAGACTGGTTGTCCAAGGATACACTCAAGAAAAGGGTTTGATTACACTGATGTCTTTGCTCCAGTTGCAAGACTTGAAGCTGTAAGAATAATTCTGGCTTATGTTGCATCCAAGGATTTCAAGGTCTACCAGCTTGATGTGAAGTGTGCCTTTCTTTATGGGGTGATTGATGAAGAAGTTTATATTAAACAACCACCTGGCTTTGCAAACCCAGATCATCCTGATTATGTCTGCAAGCTTGATAAAGCCCTTTATGGACTGCATCAAGCTCCAAGAAAGTGGTATGAGACACTATCAACATACCTCTGTCAACATGGATACAAAAGAGGTACTATTGATGGGACTCTCTTCATCAAAGAAACAGGAAATGACACATTGCTAGTTCAGATATATGTAGATGACATCATCTTTGGTTCAACTAATCCAAAGCTCTGCAAGGACTTTGAGATGCTGATGAAGAATAGATTTGAAATTAGTGCCATGGGGGAACTCAATTTCTTTCTAGGAATTCAAGTGAAGCAGGTTGAAGATGGCATCTTCATCAGTCAGTCAAAGTATGTACAGGACATACTTACAAGATTCAAGATGACTGACTGTAAGGTTGCAAAGACACCCATAGCCAGAAACCACTCCCTTGGTCCTGATCTTGAGGGGGAATATGTTGATGAACATCTCTACAGGGCTATGATTGGGTCACTTATGTATCTTACTGCTAGCAGGCCTGATGTCACACCTAATCACTATCAAAAGGATCCTTAGATATCTCAAAGGTGCTCCAAATCTAGGCCTTTGGTATCCAAAGAATTCAGAATTCAATTTGTATGCTTATACAGATAGTGATTATGGTGGCTGCAACATGACTGTAAAGTCCACATCTGGGGGGTGTCACTTCCTGGGTGGAAGGATAGTCTCTTGGCAATGCAAGAAGCAATCCTGTGTGTCTGCATCAACTGCTGAAGCTGAATACATTGCTGCTGTCAGCTGCTATGCTCAAGTGCTTTGGATTCAGAATCAGATGCTAGACTATGGGTTCAATTTCAAAGAGACTCCCATCCACATAGACAACAACAGTGCCATCTCTATTACAGAGAATCCCGTGCAGCACTCAAGGACCAAACACATCAACATAAGGTATCATCTGATTAGGGATAATTTTGAAAAAGGGTTGATAAAACTAATCAAAGTTAACACAAATGAACAATATGCTAATCTGTTCATAAAAGCGTTTGGTGAACAGAGATTTAAATATCTTGTATCAGCTATTGGGATGATTAACTTTGAATAGATTTTTCTTAATAACTTAATCAATTTTATTTCCTAAAACTGTGTGTCCTAGGTTGTCTATTAATCACTTCATAAGCCCAGTTCTCTTTGGAAGAAAAATGAACTTTTAAAATGATATCTCTTAGAATGATGAAAATTTACCTTCGGAAGAAATTTATGTCTAAATCGTTTAAACAGCTTATCTGAGATTTACCTTCGGAAGAAATTCTTGAAGTATCTTCCGAAGCTTAAATTTTGGTATAAGTACTTGAATGTATTTTAGGAACAAATTTCTTCCGAAAGCAATTTAGTCTCGGAAGACTCATTTATTTCTTCCGAAGCCAAAACTTTCAAAACTCTTTGAAATATCTTCCGAAGCAAAATTGCTTTCGGAAGCTTTGATTGCAAAGCTTCTGAAACCAAAATTGCCTTCGGAAGCTTTTTCTACTTCCAAGAAAACTAACTTTTTGGGCGCCTTTTTCATAAGTAGGACCCACTTGCGGATAACTTTGTCTCAAATCCAGAGTATATCTTTCCAAATGGTTCTATTTCATCTCACTTCTCTCATTGTTCCTTAACCTAAAATTACCCCCAAATTTCATCTTCTTCTTTTTTTCTTCACTACAAAGCTTCTTCAAATGGCCAATCTTGATCGTCGTAACGCCCCTGATTTCACCATGCACCTACACAGGCAACACAATCAAGTTGCTCTGTTAAACACTGATAAGGATCCAAGCTTCTCAGACGTGTGTAGGTATCTTTCTTTGTCTTACTACTTCACCTCCCTTACAATCGATCCTCCTCTCTATGAAGATCAGTTGCTTGAGTTCTGGCGGACCTATCAAGAGGTCACCATGGACGGGGAGAAGGCACTGTCTGCCACAGTGCAGGGGAGGACGGTATTCATCACTCCAGCCATTATAAACACCCATTTGTAGTTGGATGATGAAGCAGGTGAATTGTCCTTTCCAAAAGCTGTTGTCAACCAATCCTTTGCGTAGATGGGCTACGAAGGTGACTTTTCGGTCAAGACCTTCAAGAAGGGGAAGGTCTCATTCCAATAAAAATACCTCCTCCATGTCATCATCCACAGCTTATCCAACAAACATGGAGGATGGGACCAGATTCCAGAAGACCTCTCCTTCATTGTCCATGGGATGGTTCAAGGGGTCAAATTCAGGTACTCTCAGTTTGTTTTTACAAATTTACTAGCGAATTTGGATTCCTTAGAATATTACATGTTCCCCTGGTATGTTCAACACATTCTCAACTGTGAATTGGGACCACAGTTGAGGGGAACAGGTAATGTTCTTAAACTTGCACATATGAGGCCCGGTATTTTCAAGATATTGAAAAAGCCAACTGTTGGGTTCTCAGGGGTAGAAACAGCCCTTGTCCCAAAAATGTTTGAGCTCATTGCTCAGGGTGACATCCTAGCAGCCCCAGCTAGTGATGAACCAACACCCTCTACTTCTCACCCACCTCAAATACAACCTACTATCAAAATCACCTACCAAAGAAAATCCAAGCGAACCCCTGCACTTGCTACTGAGCATGTGTAGGCCCCCATATCACAACCCATACAGGAGGAAGTGGAATATCGAGCTCCCACTTCCCTAAGGAGTAGACCACTCCCATCTTTCAAACAATCAGTACTGAGGTTCCTCATGCTCAGCCTGATGAGCTCACAACTCCACAAACAGCCTTAAGCCATCACTCTGAGTCTCAACACTCTAGTGATCAACCTTCAGGGGAAAGCTACCATCCCCAACCTCTTGATCTCAACCACCCCATACCCAGCCTTGACTTCTACTCTGATAAAGATTTGGGCTTCAGTGAGTATCATGACTCTCCACTCTCTACCCACACTCAAGGGGTGATGAGTACTCCTGCTACACCCCTGTCTAGCCCATATCAGACACCCCAAACTAAGGTGGATCTTCCTATGATTGTCAAGGAGATCCATGTGGAAGAGGCTCTCACTGTTGCCAGTGATTACATATTTAAGACCTCAACCATGGCAACCCAGCGTCTTGACACTATCATTGGGCAGGGGAAATCCAGCAGCCAAGAACCCCATGCTGGTGGTGAAGGAGCAGACCTCGGTTCACCTCCTTCATCGCCCAATGATTCTTCAACTGAAGATGAGGGGAGTCTGAAACTCAGGGTGCACCAACTCGAAGACATCTGCACCCAACTGGTTTCACAGATAGCTCACCTTGAATCACATGTGACTATCTTGCAAAGGAGGGTCCATGACCAGCAACTTGAGATCACCGATCTCAAGGGCCAGTTAGCTGAGAGACCCATAGGACAAACTCATCCAGGTCCACAAGAACCTATGGATGTTATGGATCACTTTCCCAGCTCACCTATGCATGAGGGTGATGCTACCAAAAAGGGGGAGGAAGTTCTGACAGCCACAGAACCTGGGAGTTCTTCCTCAAGTATGGACATACAGGACTCACCATCCTATCTTGCAGTTGTCCATGCTCAGCAACCTCCTCTCGACAGTGATCTGGAACTGCTCATTCAATAACTGTTTGAGGAGGGAATACCAAGAGCAATGTCTGCCCCATCTGAGAACCCAATCTGGGGTTAGGGGTATGACAGTGATAGGAAAGCTCTTGTGATCTCTAGAGCTCAGGGTCAACAAGAAATTCTCAACATCTCCACCCTGAGTTTCTATGAGGGTATAAATCTAGTAGATCTGGCACTTGTCAACCCAAGCAATAACGGACAAGCTGTCAGACTAGCCAATCAAATTCAAGAATGGGTGCTGGCAGAATTCAAAAGGAGAACAACATCATACAAACATAGGCTAGCAGTTAAAGCCTTTGGTCAACTGGATGTTGAGGTAGACCCCAAGATTAGCTTCAAAGGGAAAGCCTTGACTGAAGGCCCGGAGGCTGAGACTGTGAACCTTGAGACAAGATCTCCTCCAGCACCCCATACCCTCAATGAGGCACCAGCTGGTGATGGTGCTTCACAACCTCTCTCTGGCCAGAGCTTGACTGCTGAATCAAGCAATGAAGGCCAAAGCTCTCCTCAGACTGAGTCATCAAGATCTGGAATTGACAAAGGAAAAAAGAAAGATGACTCCTGAAGAGATTGAAGAAGAAAAGAGAGAGAGGAAGAGGAAGCTGAGGGGAGAGAGTTCAAGTGGTTCCCCAGGATTCATGCAAGCTGCAATTCTAGCTGCCCCTGTACCAAACACTCAAGAAGATGAATTAGGGGCAGCCAGGATCAACTATCTGGGTACCAGGAACTTCAACATAGATGAACTCATCTCTTTCCCCTTAGAGGAGTTAAATGAACTGGCTGACATTGAATTGTCAAAGGAGAGGAAGGAAGCAGAGGATGCAGCCTTGACCCTCAAACACAAGGAAGAAATAAGGAGAAAAAGGCTTTACAAGAACATTCCTGTCCTCTCCCCAGTTCAAGAAAGTCCTAAGTCAGAGACTGTGGTTGCTGAACAACTTCAGGTAGTTGATGAAGAAGAAAGATTAAAAATGATCAACTACCTGAGTGCCATAGGTCTCTATCAGGCACCTGCACTCCTTCCCTTGCCTTATGATTATATATTATTTGAATACAATAAGCAGCTGGAAGAGCAAGCCAAGAAAGAAAGGCAAGCTGCAAAGAAAAGGCAAAGGGAAGAAGCTGCAAAATCAAGAGCCATCATCCAGAAAAGTCAGAAAAAGTCTGCAGATAGGCAGAGGATGATGAGCTTCTTGAAGCTGTATGGGTTCTCCGGAAGGAGGCTTGGTCCTATGTCTCTATCCACAATGGATGAGCACATAAGGGTGATCAAGCAGAAGATAAAAAGGGGAGAGCTTGTGGACCTTCATTCATCATCAAGTCAAGCTCAACCTGAAGTTGAGGTAAAGATGGAACCTACAAAGACAACACCACCTGCACCTGAAGCTGCATGACAGCCAAGTTCATCTTCTAACCCACAACAGGGTTCTCTTCCCTCTCCTTCTAAAACTGGGAGAGAGAAGATCCCAACTGAGAGGGAATCCTCTGAAGAACCTGGTACTGAAGACCAACCCTCTCAGTTAAAATCATCAGGGAGGAAAAAGAGGATGGCCAAAAGAAGATCATCTTCAAAGAAGAAAAGAAGAAAGGCATCCTCCTCCCAACCTCAGGGTGAGTCAGAACATCCTGAGGAAGTGCATGAAGAGGACTCTCAACCAACTCCTATCATAGTAGAGCCTCTCTCTGTTGGAAGACAAATTCTGTCCTGGACATTTGCTAAAGATCCAGACAGATGGTATGTCACTAGAGATCAGGGAGAGTGACATGTCTACTTCACAAGTGACATGCTTGAACTCCCTCTGCATGATCTCTATGACATGAGAAGGTAATTCATGAGTCTGAAGAATCCAGATCTGTTGATGAAGAAAGGAATTCTGAAGATCCTCATGTGGACTATCCCAGTCTGAAGAACCTCTCTGTTTTGGTAGCATCAGCCTAGGGGGAGTTTGTAGGAACCTCTGAAGTTTAGAGGCTGATGCAACCAAAGGATACCAAAACAACCAAGTCTTCCAACATGCACTTCGGAACAAAGGGTGAACTAGCTTCGGAAGTTTTACACACTCAAGAAAAAATGCTAAGTGTAAAATCTTCCGAAGCCAAAGTTCAGAAGAGAAAACTGCGGGAAGCTTTACACTGAACTTGGAAAATATTCTAAGTATAAAGTCTTCCAAAGCCAAGACTACTCTTCCGAAGGTAAAAGATGAAGTCTTCCAAAGCTCTCAAGACAAAGTCTTCCGAAGCTGTTCAAAGACAAGACTGATTTTCTTCTGAAGAGAGAGAAAAGATACCTTTTCCATCAACATTTCATAAAGCAACCTACTTCCGCTGCATGCTCTGGTGGTTCACGCTATCACTAGTTGGTGAAACTTCCATACTTTATGATAAAGTAGATAAGGTCTTCGCCTGCAAGTTTCTTTTTTGTTCCTCTTGGCTTTTTGTAATAGGAAAGTCAGTGAACTATGGCTTGTCATAGTCACTAGTTAAAAGGCAATCTGCCTTTTGACTTTAGGCTGATCTTGTTGTCTAGATTAGTCACTTCCAACTGTCTTTTTTCATATTGACGGTTGTAGGATGTAGTACAAGTAGTCTCCGGTCTTGTAGTCAATATACTTGTACAAAACTGTAATAGAACTAGAGAAGCAATATTCAACTTCCTTGAAAACTTATCTTGTGCTCTTGTTCTTGTTTTACTTGTGTTTATCTTGTATCTTCAGTAAAGATTCACAGTTCCCTATTTGAATTGTTAAGTGATCTTAAGATCCTCCTAAGTATGTAACTAAGTGCAAACTTAAGTACCCTTTAACGTCCTACACACGGGTTATGTTGTCGTCATTTGATGGTAAATTGCACTTGAAGTCAATGAAGGAAAAAAATTACGAGTCATTGTAGTGGCAAACCTGTAAGCTTATAGAGTTTCTGATTTTGGAAAAGTGATTTTATAGACTTAGAGTTGTACTTACACGCGTTCAAAATACTTTAGTCAATGTCGGGTTTGAAAATGGGTAAGAGCACACTGTTCAGGAAGGTTTTATGATATCATGACATAATAACGCTTAAGTCAGCAATATTTGTCACGACATGCTAGAAAACTATCAATTATTGGGCTTGTTGAATGTTTCGAGGAAGAAAAATATAAAATGGTACGTTAATCGTAGAAAGATTGCAGGTAATATTTTATAGAAAACTACCATATAACCTTTTAGTTTTTTTGTTAAAAATATGAAAATATTAATTTTTTAGGTGATTTGCTGCACAATCTTACAAAATAGGCAGAAAATAAAATAATAAGAAGAATTGAAAAAAGTTGCGACTGAACAGTGACGGAATCGATGATCACACATTTGAGGTGGACGGAGGCAAAAAAGGTTTGGTTGACTTGTGGAGTAGACAGTAGTTGTAGACAATGGGAACTATCTGGTTTACCTGGGGTCATGCGATTCTGTTCAAGGTTTTTAATATAGCAGATTGTAGTCATTGGGCTTTAAACTGGTTTAGTAAAAGATATATACAAGGCTACATATGAGGAGTCAATAACTCCTTACCAGTACAATCTGAGTGGGAGATACCTTCTGATTTTGTGCCTGTGCAGCCCAACTGATGAATAAAAGACAAGCTGGCAGACCGAGAGAAAAAAAGCGCATACTGTCACGCGGGGAGGTAGTAAAAAATGTTGTATCTAGCCAAATGTGTACACAAGGTGATACCGCGGACCAATGCAGAGCCCCCTGCCATCACAGGTTTCGTCAAAATCTAAGGCAGATGGAAGCAGTAATCCATATCAACCAACAACATATGTCAACCCAGAAAATTTCATGAATATGTCTTTGAACGCAACTAGCCAGCCAGCACAAATGGGGATTTTGATTTGAATGAACCTTAATGATGAAATGGTTTTTGATTTTATTAAAACACGTTTGTATTAACGTTTTTATATGAGAATATTATTGGAATGAAAACTTTATATTAAATTATAATTGCATTTTACCCCTACAAATAGGGCAATGCAAACAAGACATTTTAAAAGTTACGTTTAAATATAAGCATATATATCAATTATTAATAGACATAAAATCTTATTGAATACTTATTTCTTCTAAATTTTCTTCAAACGCATCCTCGAGTATACGTTCCCGATTGTCTTTTTTAAAATAATTATCCTTTAAAAACATTTAATCAACACATTTTGTATAATATATGTATGAAAAGTAATAATAATTGATATGATGAATAATTACAAGTAATATGTGAACTATTTCCACTATGCTTTTCGGGTCACAACAGTGAATATTATTATGCTTTTGTGGCTGCTCTGAATAAATATTTTACGTTCCAAAACACTCATCAACTTGTGGCACGTTATTTCCGTCAGGGTGTTCAAATATTATCTCTTCCTGCTCAGTGGAAATTTCACCCAATAAAGACAGCTTATTCGGTATGATTACAGCGACTGATCAAACGGTGTTGAAAACAATATTTGACGGTAAATACTGACCCTGAAATTTCTAAAGAATTATTATTAAAATAATAAAACAATATTACTGTAATTTATTAAAAACAATAACTTACCTCTTTTGAATTGTTTAAAATAGATAACGCTCGGTCCCACGTTATTAAACTCATACGAGGCCAATCAATAGCTCTTGGCACGTACCCACGTGGTTTCCCTTAATTATTCATTATCAGAAACACTTCAAAAATCCAAATCTATGACAAATAAAATATTTTAATTCAATATACAATAAAAAAATAATCAATATAATTAAAAATTACCTTAAATGCCCAAACAAATCATTTGATGTTGTATCTTAGCTTTTTCTTTCGTTTTTCTCTTTCATTTTATAAAGAGCATTATAGATATAAGGGTAAGATGATTCCAAAGATATGTAACCCACAAAAATTCATTTCATGCCCTTAAATCATTAACTAAATCTAGAAGTTGACTGTTTAAAAAAATTTTCCTTCTAATCCCATAAAACCTTGTTGAACAAGTAATAATAAACAAACTTTTATTACGATTGCATCATCTAACATGTGTAACTTGTTATCAAAAACATCTCTTAAATCATCTAATGTAGGTTTAATTATTTCATTCTTATGAAAAACGGTATCAAGAAAATTTGTTCTCGTAGGAATAATTTGACGGTCATATCACAAATTTAAAACCGGTAATAATACAAAATTCTTTACGCCCAAATTGAAGGTTTTGTCCATTAATTGAAAAGTGATACCGTTCTCCGGATTTTCGGTATGAAACTTGGTTGTAATATCAAATGAATAATGATGCATCATTACTAATGCATTCACATAGTAACCATTTTGCAAAACATGTGCCGTTAAACATAACAAGTTGATCAAGATTGTCTTTTAATTTATTATAAATCTGTTTTGTAACTTTTACTTTACATCTAATAGTAATACTATTGGATGCATAAAAACCCTGCATAAAAATAATAAACAACTTCAATATAATAAAAACAATAAAGAATAAAAATAACAGTAAAAGTAGAAAGTAAAAAACAAAAACTAACCTCGTGTTTCATCACCACGATTTTCTAAAATTGCAAGATTTTCTAACAATTTTGTAAGATTTGCTAAACAAACTTTTTGGATCTTTAAAAAATTTCGGAGTCCCACGTCACCACATTGTCCCCCACCCCTCATTTAAATACTCCTCGACCACATTAATGTGCCCTCGCCTCGAAAAATGGGCCCTCGCTGACGTGGCGAGGGGAGTGTCACATCCCTCGCCGACGTTGACCAATACCTTGCCTCTATAGTCGTGCATAAAAGGCCTTTGTCAGATTTGACCCGACGAGTGGAATGTCACATCCCTCGCTCTGTTTTCTCGCCCCTCGCCTCGATTTCCTCGCCCCTCTCTGACATGGCTGGTGACGTGGGCGAGATGTAGGTCCAATCCCTCGCTTGGAACAAAGTGTCCTCGCTGACGTGGGCGAGGTATGGGTCAAATCCCTCGCCTAGTTTGACGGACCCCTCGCCTATTTATTTATTTTTTAAAAATACACAATATACACGTGGGCGAGATACGGACACGCGGGCGAGGGATATTTAATCCACGTGGGCGAGGTTTCATGAATTTTCCTCGCAGGTGGCAAGGGTCAAAGTCAAAAGTGTATTTTCGTATTATGAATGGTCAATGGTTATTTTCGTAATTTGAGTTGGTCAACTAATAATTTTCGTAATTTTCCCTCTCTTTGAATGTTTGGTAGGCTGTTCTAGTAATCATTATTATTAATGTTATACAGGTACCTATTTGACCATTACATTTTCCTAAAAGATAGATTATCTTAACATTTTTTTTGTTTGAAACCATATAAAGATATAGTACTTTCTTTAGCAAGTTCTATTGTTAAGCATTTTCTATATGGTTACGAGGATAAAAATTGCTGTTTAAAGAAGATGACACCAGAAATGTTCAATTCAAGATGTCTGAGTTTCAAATTGTAGGTGTGACTGATATCATCAACAATTTTTCTTTATTTAAAATTTATGGATAATGAAACATAATTTTTAAAAACTTTGTTATTATTGTAATAATAATTTATTTTTTAAATAATCAAAATGATATAGGAGGTCGTAAACAGTAAATATATTTTAGGTGAAAATGTAAAATTCGACTCAATTGACTTGTTTTCTGTTATTTACTTTTTTATTTCACAGTACGATCCATTATTAAGAAAAAAAATGCACTGACTCTTTAATTTAAGTTAGTTAAAGACCCGCTCCCTAAAAATAATTATTTATGAAGTTCCATTGTGGGTACATGTTCTTTAATACTTTTGGTTCAACACGAGCATTAAAAGATTTATATGCTTTTATGTGTTGTTTGCTATTTGTGTGAATACGTGCTATGTATAAAGTATATTTAACACTAGATTTAGTAAACCCGTGTATTACACGGGTTGAATAAATAAAATATTAAT
Source organism: Flaveria sonorensis (assembly GCA_025506505.1). NCBI lineage: Eukaryota > Viridiplantae > Streptophyta > Magnoliopsida > Asterales > Asteraceae > Flaveria > Flaveria sonorensis. Next base: position 10,621,402 of record CM046439.1, read on the forward strand.
ATAATAAAAATTAATAATTATAAAATGATATTCAAATAAATGATATGATTGAAATTACATATGTGAAATGACTATAAATAATAAAATAGTGATATCAACTTTTTAAAATTTTGTTTTTAATTTTTTTTTCCAAAAAAATAAACATTTTGTCCTAAAACAAACCGTATAAAAATGACAGTTTTAAAAATTTTCTTATTATAACTCCTAAATTTGATTATTTTTGTTTTTAAAAATTTGACTTTTTAAAAAACAATAATTTTAAAATATTTCGGATTTTTAAAAAACTTTTATGCTTTAGAAAAAATTATTATTTTATAAAAAATTTATTATTTAGAAATAACATTAATGAATAGATTTCTTTCTTAATTTATTACATCTAAAAAAGTATTAAATAATATTATTAATAATTAAGGTAATTATTTAATATGAGAGAGAGGCGGAGAAATTTTGGTGAGGATGATTGTGGCGTTGTCACGTGTCATCTAAAGTTACTTTTATATTAGAGTATAAAAATTTAACGTAATATATATAACTGTCATATTTTATCTGAGAAATATAAATTAACAAAAAATATCTGATTATTAATTAGATGTCTAAAATAACTAAAAGTAAACAAAACTAAGCCACTGAAAACTAATAATAAAGACAAGTCCTTATGCCTCTTCGAGACTCACTCAAATGTCATAGATCTCAATTGTAGCAAAAGTAATATGAAAAAAACTACTTTGTAACGCTTTCAGATTATTAATAATGGCCATTCACAAAAATAAAAATAACACGATGCAAGAATGGAGCTTACATAATCTTTTTCATTAAGTAATTTAATTTAAATTTATACATTTTAAGTAATTGTAAACTTCTTTGATCATTTAAACAAGATGACCTAATGCAATCCTTATCATGTAATGGTGAAATGTCTAAAGAATTTTGTACGTGGATACTTGCTTGTTTTTAATGGGTGTTTGTGCACCCCATTACTCATGGTGTGGTGTTGTATGGTGGGGTGGGGACATCACCAATGGCCCAAACACAAAATGCTTGTCATCATCTATCTCTATCTATCATCTTTCTACTCAACTATTTTCACACCATTGTATATGATGTTTTTAAGGCTAAATGTTATTTTGTTATGCGTTCCACATCATGACTCTTATTTAGACCAACCGTGTGTCATGGACACAAGAGACTAATCCTCGCTTTATTTTATTTGTTACATCTTTGTAAAATGGTTTGTTCTTGAAGATAAAAAAGCTTTCAGATATTTTGTTTCATGTGTTTATAACCAATTAATATTACACTCATAGTAATTTTTTTTCTTGTTTTAAAAAGTGATTCTTAATATTGAATTAATCATAAGTGAGGAGATAATTGGATCACATATATTCTTTCTAATATTACAACTTTCGCCCACCCTTGTAGCATTTCTTGGTTGTCACACTAACATGGTCATACCCTCTCAACCCCACCCACCCACCCACCCACCCAAAGAAGCATTTGCATAGTCTAAGTATGGTGGTGTCATTTTGGGCTTTATTTTGTTCCTATTCTCCTATCATAGTCTATCAAAGTGAGATTTGTTAGCCATAAAGAAAGACTACCATGTTACCAAAGGATCAACGCTAGGATATTAGTTTATCAAGAATACATACAAAAGCACGATTCTTTTTCCATATATTTTCAACTATGTTAAACCTAGGGCCCTCTCAAACCAACATCCGTTTAACAATTGATAATTTTTTTTACAAAAATAGTTAGTTAGAATTATATTTTTTTTTAATTATAATGGTACTTTTTATTCCTAAACACCATTTAATCAACCTGCACTTGTAGGGATTAGAATCCCTTATTTTTTGTTGTGTTTTCTAATTTAAAATTACCTAGATAATTCATTAAATCGTGTTTTCTCTACTTACAAATTAAGAGTATATTGGTGGTACACCAAAATACTTTAATCAAATAACACAATGGTTCAAGAACGAGCATGTAATTTGTGTGAAAATAGTACCAGATTTCATGAGAATTCAACCTTAAAAAATTTTCATGCCGACATGAAAAGTCAACTCTAACTAGGGCTTTAACCCTTGGACATCACTAGGGGATACCAACCCTTGTACCCCACTACTTGGGGCATTGCTCTTGGACCCCTATTGTACAACAGGCTTCTATTCCTATCGTAATAGTCTTGATCAAGTGTGCACTATACATCCTATATCTTCTATCAACATATATTCTATTTCTTTTATTAAGGAATCCAATCACCCAAATGACCTCATGACACTAACATCCACTCCTTGTCAGTTAACACATCGTAACTTTTACTATTTTACTTGTGAAAATCCTGTCTGCATAAACAAATTATGATTTACTTTATGGTTCTATGACTTATTCTATGTTTACGTGTGTTTTTACATCTTACTTATTGGTCTATGACTTACTTTATATTTGTCTATGACTTACCTTGCGATCGTATCATTAGACTTAATCATCTTATATAATTTAAATCGAAACACTTAACATAATATTCATAACTAAATTATCATGATAAAAAAGCAAGTATAATACTACAATAACATCAAGCAATTTTAGGAGGGTTACGACGATGACGTCTCAATCGAGTATGCTTACTAAATGTGGTACACACATTATACTCTAGTTTTGCATGGCTAGATTGTATTGGTTTATAAAAACACAATGTTCTAGAAACAGAGACTAAATGGCTACACAGAGGTTCAAGAAGGAAAGTTGACCTTTTTTTTATCTCAGTTGTGTAAATTGATCGATATCTTGCCTACGGATGTAAAGATTCGGAGAATAACTGAAAACTAAAAAAAATATTATTTTTTAACCAATTCTTTATAGGGGCGAGTTACAGTTAGAATCAACATAACCGATTCTGCTATGAATAGACAGGGGCGGACCTATATGGTTCCGATGGGGGTCGTCCGCACCCCATGAAATTTTTTCTTTTGTGGTATACAAACGATTAAGTTCTGACCGACCCCCAAAAAATTTTGACCCCGACACCCAAGAAATTTTACACCTCAAATTATTTTAATAAGTTAAGTTCGTTAAGTTGTGGGTGTCAAAGTTTTCTCTTTTACTTTGCGCCTGGGCTCATTAGGAGATGAAGGATATAGGTAGAAGACTTGAAGTCTAAAAAGGAATTAATAAATAGATATATAAAGAGATTATAGTGTCTTAATAATAAAAATGAACGTTTATATAACCCAAGCCTAAAAGTAATTATTATTTCATGGTTTCTTTTATTTTATATTTGATATTATATTATATTACTTAAAAAATAAAAGATATATATTTAGTTTCTTTCTATAATTTTCTGTTACAAAATTGAGTTTTTATTGGATATTGTATCTTATATAAATAAGTTATGTGGATAAATATTAGATTATTGAACAATGATTTGTTAGTCTTGTTCTTATAATGAAAACACCACATTAACTTTCAAAATATGTTATTGACTATTTATCTTTTTATATTGTGACCCGACCCGACTGGATTCGAAAAAGTTAATATTTATACGGTGGACATCTAACAAGTAAAATTTTACGACCCCCATGAAAAAAAATCCTAGATCCGCCTCTGTGGATAGATCATGCTTGAGTTTGAAGTCGCAGGATGATAGTTAGACCGCTTTGCTTCTGTGGTATAGTGCAACGGTTACAGATGTTTGTTCTGGTCTCGCTCCTGATCAATCTTCTTTTTGTGTTTGTTATCGTGTGGTTTGTTATCGTGTGTTTTTCTTCTGGTCTTGTACTTGCATTTGGGGGTTGTTTTTCTGGGTCAGTTTAAAATTTGTCCCGTCTTCTTTTTGTTTTTTGTTAGATGAGTTTATATTAACAAAATTTATGTTTGAAAAAGGAAACAAGTTAAACACAGTAATTTTAATATAATCAAAGATTTAAGTTTTAAATGATTAATTATTAACAATACACAAACTTCGAATGACTAGGTTTCTAGTTTAAATGTTAGGGCAATAAACTAAACATTAAAAAATTAAAATAGAACAAACCTTTAATGAATAAACACAAACAAATGAACATAAACAACAATGAAGAAATGTAAATGGACATACAAGAGCGAACATGTTATCGAACCTTTTGTGAACACATTAGGATGACGCGACCACGTCTATTTGTGTTCGCTCATTCAATTAATAAAATAATAATTTATTGTTCGTGTTTGTTAATTCATTAAAATACATAAATTTCTCATTTAATTGTATATGAACGGTTCTGTAAACATCAAATTTTTCTTGCATCCCATCTATGAACAACACAGTATTAGTAATAAAAATTGTCGTACTTAGCATTTGATATTTTATTGATGTCTTATGAAAATGTTACTTGTTAAATATTTCTTTTTTGTAGAGATAGAGGATAAACGTATGCATAGTAGGTTAAATTTAATAACTCAAACAGTATTTATATATTTATTTGTGTTAAGCATATTAATTCTAATCTGGAAATTTGAAAATCATGTGACTACACACAATCCATATGACTTTTTTATCTAAACGAGTTGAGTCAAACATATTAACAAGTTATAATATATTAATATAAACGGGTTGAACAAATAAAATATATTTTTTATTTGAATTTATAATAGATTGACATGTCAATCAGTTTTGTTAAACATGTTAACCATGTTAGCCGATAACAACTTGTTTAATTAATAAGTTAGACAAATCAACCTTAAGATGACTTATTTTTGGTCATGAAAACCCAAAACCTAATCCTTTTATTGTCTTGTTTATGCCGGATTTTCAGAAATTGTAATCATAGTTATTATTATCCTTTCTTAATCCATAAGTGTTTTTTTAATATATATTCATGGTTAATTATTATGATTCCTTCGTGTAAAGCATTCTATTATTGGATGGAATAAGAAATAAAAAATATTTTCTTACAGAATAAAACAAAAGAATTTGGTCCAAATCTTTGTTCGAATTAGGGCATTAAGGTGACATGACTTCTGTTGTGGAATATTTGGGGTTGGATCTCATCGTATGTTTTCACAATTTGAGAACAATTTAATATAAATAATTTTATTACAAATATATTAATAATTATCTTATTACTGACTAATAAATAAATGAAACCAATTTAATAGAGATGATAATAATTGGCTCACTGTATATATAGATCATATTTATAAAATTAAAATAATTATAAAAATGGAATCTGTAGTTCATTCGACTTGTTGATACAATCCTTAATCTTTTGAAATTACACAAGAAGCCATATAGAGTGTAAAGCATCTATTACAAGATAGAATAAAAAGAACATCTTGTCTACAGAATCGAATTAAGAACTTGGTCCCGTATCCAAATCATTGTTTGAATGAGAGGAATAAGGGGATATGAGTACTATTAGTCTAATCGCTACTACTATTAGTCTAATCGCTACTCAACGTATTCAATTTACCATCAATACCGGTATCTAACAAAAAGGATTTTTTTAGTTAGCCTCAAACCCCAGCCTCAATTGCCTTCTGTAAAGTAGTCGAAGTTGAAAAATTAGTAAAAACAACCATAGTATCAATTATCTAACATAACTAATCGTAGTGGTGTGCATGAAACCGAAATAACAAAACCGTAATCTGAACAACCAATGCAACCGAACTGAGAAAACCGAAACCAAAGAAAGACCGACGGTTTGGTTTGAAGTTTCTTCAAAAACCGAATTTTCGGTTTCGGTTATGGTTTTGACAGAAACAAAAACCAAAAGAAACGAACCATATTACAACCAAATTAAACCACATCCACAGCTAAACCAAACCAAAACCGTAAAAACCCAATCAAAACCAACTGCTCGTGTATATATATGATACTATATTAATAATGTATTAATTATGATCCATTTGATAAAGATAAGCGCTTTGGTTGGCTTACCTAAATATGAACTAAATCATTTTATTTTGGTTCAAATATACTTGTATTGTCATTACACGGTTAAATTTTATTTAAATTGGGATTACATGATTAATAAGATATATTAATTATTTTTAAAGATTAACAAAATTTCAGTTTTAAAACCGAACTGAAAACAATGTGAAAACTGAAACAAAAGTGAAACCGAAATAAACCAAAACAGAAGTAAGCCAAAAACCAAAACCGAGAAAACCAAAACCAAACGGTTTTAAAAACTCAAAAGCTGAAATATTGTTTATGGTTTCAATTTTACACCAAAACTAAATCAAATCAACCCATACACACTCCTAACTAGTCGATATACTGTACCAATTTGATAGAACTGTACTAGTTAAATTTTACTAAAATTGAATATAAACTATAAAAGTAGTCCAATAGTTAGTTTAATTTTCAGATTTAGTAAAATTTTATTTAATAGTAAACAAGCTTTAAAAGTATTTCAATTAGATCACTCATATTTTTATTTGTTTTAATCAAATCACTTATATTTTTATTTGTTATAATCAGGTCACTAAAATTTTAAAAGTGTTTCAATTAGGTCACTCATATTTTTTCTAATTTTTTTTAAATAATTCATAATTTTTTTTAAATAATTCGGTTTTTTATAAATATTGTTAGTTTTTAAATACTTTTATTTTTTAAAATATTTTTATAATTTATGATTAGAATGATCCTAAAACTTTAGTGCCCTGATTGAGACAAAAATATTTATTAGTGATCTGATTGGGACAATTTTTGCAGGACCGGTGAAGGGGGTCAGTGTAACAGTTTCACAGTGTTAGGAGAGTGTTAGAACACTTAACAGATCAAATATGAAACCGGCTTATGTTAAAACAAAGAACACAAGTAAAGAACAGAATAAGAACAAGATAATATGATTTTCAAGAATGATGTATATTGCTCTCAAGTTCTTACAAAGTGTTACAAAGCTTAAAATCAAATGACAAGTACTTGAGACATTTTATACTGCATCCTACAGCTGGCCATACATTGAAGGCTACCTAGAAACACTAATCTAGACAATAAAATCAATGTAGAGTCAAAAAAAACAGATTGTCTTTTGGCTGGTGACTATGACATGCCATAGCTCATATCCTAATATATAACAAAAAGTATAAAAGTATAAGAGTAAAAAGTTACAAACTCTAAGACCATGTTGTATAATTGACAAAAGTATGGATGTTTCACCAACTTGCATAGGTTGGTGAGTCTTTAGAGATGGTAGTGGAAAGTGATTCAGCTTTTGTCAAAAGTATGTCAAAGAAAGCATGTCTTCTCTGTCTTAGGAAGAAATCAGTCCCTTGGCTTCGAAAGACTTCATCTTTGGCTTTGGAAGAAGTGGTCTTTTGGCTTCGAAAGATTTGATACTTGGTGTAATTCATTGAGTTGTATCAAATCTTCTGAATTAACTTTCTTGTACTTCACATGTGTAATCCTTACAAAATCCACCTAGGCTGATGCTACCAAAACTGAAGAAGACCTTTGAATCTTGATCTTCATTTGTTGACAGTCCTCATAGGAATCAAGACCATTCCTTTCATCACTAGTTGGTCAGGATTCTTCAGACTTTCAAAGTACCTTCTCATGTCATAGAGATCATGTAGAGAAAGGTCAAGTATGTTTTACCAAAAGTATACATCTTGACCCCTTTGATCTCTAGTGACATACCATCTGTCTGGGTTGGTGGCAAATGACCAAGATAGGATGGGTCTCTCAGCAGCAAGAGGCTCTATAATGAGTGAACTTTGTTAAGCAGCCTCTTCTTGATCACCCATAGGATGTTCTTATCCATCCTGAGGTACAAAGGTAGATGTCTTGGACTTCTTCTTCTTCTTGTCCCTTCTGATGGCCATCCTCTTCCTCTTTCTATACTTTAACTGAGAAGGCTGGCCTTGAGTACCAGATGGTTCTTGTTTGTCCTTCGCAGTTGGGTCCTTGTTAGACTCAACAAGTGCATTATAGGATAATGCTTAAAAGGATAATGCTTGCCATAATCAAACATAATGTGTTCTAACATCCAAACAATCATTAACTAACACATTAGCATTATTAACATTCATAACATACACTAATTATTGTTTAAATTTCTTTTTCAGGTTTGTAGATAAAGAAATTTTGACAAGTGTTGGCAGTGGACGAAGAAGTGCCCACAGCGGATGACCAAGTCCATGCAGCGAATGAAGAACAAGTCCAAGTGTCTACAGTAGATGAACAAAACATATAGCGGATGAACAAAAGTCCACAGCTGACGAACAGTCCACAGCGGATGTTCAATCCACACCGGATGAACACTCCACAACGGACAACTATCAAGACAAACATACAACAAGTGTTCACAGCGGACAGCATCCAAGACACAGCGGACAGCTTATTCAACATCCACAGCGGACGACTTAGCATCCACAGCCGACAGTCTAACATCCACAGCAGACGACTTAGACTTAGGATTTTTATGTAATTTTCATTTACATAAGGGTATTTTTGTAATTGTAAATAGCTATCTGTATAGGCTATAAATAGCATAATACCCTAATCCGTTGTAAGCTTTTGAACAATCAATACAATCAAGCAGTGATTATCATACAAGCATTCAATCACTAGCAATCATACACAACCACACACTGATATCGTAGCATTAATCATGGGTTTTCGCACCATGATTAGTGTTTGTTGAAATTCAAGTATAACAATCTGTTGTTATATCTTGTTTGAGAGATTTGAAAAGATCCTTGGGGGAATCAACCTGTTTATGTTCATATTGTTCATCAAGTTCATAATCAGCCATTTGTTGATTTCATCAGGTGGTATCAGAGCTTTGGCTCAAATCATACACTGATTTTCGATCCTCTCAATCAACAACATGATATCTGTGGTTCATTAACTTCAAAACATACATTTCGAGCTGAAAAACATCACAGCATCCTTCTTCTACATCAAACAATCAACAAATGTTCAAAACATGATTGAATAATCTATTTTCATACATTATGAAGAAGATTTTGTGTGTTTAAAGCTCTAAACATCATTCATACACAATTTTCAAACGTGTTCATCACAAAAATCTCTGAAACCACATCGGTTTCTAAGGATTTTCGATAAAACAGTATACAAATACTGTTCTATCAAGTTTTTATCAAACAAACACTCATTTGAATACTTTGAATCTATTCATTGTATTTAAACATCATATTTGAGTTTTTTTTTCACTCAAATCAGGCGATTAATCTTCTTCAAACAACAAACTGATTTTTGTTTTGGTGAGATTGTTACAGCCGCCAACAAACCCTAGGATAAACCCTAGTTTTGATCATACAAACCTTCATAATCTCAGGTGATTGTGTTGGTTCATCATCAAAATCAGAAGAAGAAACATAATCTTCTTTTAAATTTTTTTGAAAAAGTTACTTTTTGATTTGAAAAGTTTACTTTCTAAAACAAAACAATTGTTTTTAGGGTTTTGACTTTTGTTGACCTGACATCATTAAAAGTTAACATTCCTTAACAGAATATTCCTTTCTTTTCACCGAGATTTGAAAGTGAAATCATTGGACATTAATTAATTTGAAAATAAAATTAATTAATTTCCTTTATTTGATAAACAACAAACACACTAACAAACAAATCCTAGTTACTTTAGAATAAAACCAATTTAGCACCGAGCTAAATAATCAATCAAATTTGACTTAAATTGTTAAGTTAAAATTTAACAAACATGTCTGATGAAATTTCAGGAACAAATAGTGGTCTCAAACCACCCAGACTCAAGAACAAGTCAGATTTAAACAATGGAAAATAATGCTCAGAAACTGGATAATTTTTCAAGACCCGGATTTATGGACATCCATAACCGAGGGACCATACATACCTCTGACTCTTGGGCCTGACTACAACATACAGAAGCCAGTAAGCTTGAAAAACGTAGCTGGTGATGACCTTAAGAGGGTCAAAACAGACATGAAAGCATACAGCATCTTGGCAATTACTTTGCCATTTGAAATTTTGACACGAGTTGAAAATTTCAAAACAACACATGAACTATGGAAGGTACTTCACACCACGTGTGAAGGAAGTGAGGAAATAAGGGAAATTAAAAAGGGAGAAATTGAGGATCCAATATGAAACCTTCCATCACATTCAAGGAGAATTCCACAACAGCTTCACAGATTCGTTCAACTAATCAATGAGATGATAGTCTATGGTCTCAAGTATGAATCTGTGGAGATCAACAAAAAGATGTTGCATACACTGCTTGAGAGCTGGACTCAGTCAGTCTTATTAATGAAAGCAACATTGGATATTGAAGCACTATCTCTAGACTCTCTAGTGGCTAAGTTGAAGCACTAGAACTAGATGAAAGATCCAGAAACAATAACCATATCAGACATGTGGAAGCATACAAGTTCAAGGAACTTCAACAGACAGACAGTGCATTTTTGACATGCATTGGAGAAGATGAAGATGAAGAAGTTTTAGATTCAAGTGATACCTCCTTCTTCTCTGCTCCTGAATCATCCAATACCAAACAAAAGTCTAAAAAGACTGGTGTGCATGCTTCACATGAAGCAACACCTCAAAGCAAACATAATCCTCACACCTCCAGTTCCAGTAAACAACAAACACAGACACAGAATCAAAACATTCATAGATTTGAGAAACCCATGGATGCTCTCACAATCATATTACAAAGTGAAGAGCAGAAGGCAGCCTATGCAGCCTTCTCAACTAGCTTTGAAGCATACCTGGGTGCTAATCTCACACCATCTCAAATCATCCAACAAGATTTGGATGAATTGCCACCAGAAATGGTTGAAGAAATGGATCTTCAATGGTCTATGGCAATGATTGCCTATAGATCAAAACGGTTTCTTCAAAGAAACAGAGGGTTGAGCATGGACAAGAAAACCAAAATTGGTTTTGATAAAACGAATGTGAGATGCTACAACTGTCAACTGTATGGCCATTTCTCAAGAGAATGCCAGCAACCAAGAGTTGACAGAAACAACAATCAAACACAAGCATCTAGCAGCTACCATTCAAATAGACAAATCCCACCTTCAATCAGTAGTCCTGCTGCACCAACCCCACCACAAATCACACAATACAGCCTAAATCAACACTCCAAATCATCAACAATGATCATAAAACAGGATGGTGAGTGTGATTGGAGCATGTACGAGGATGAAATCCAATCTCCTGATCATGCCCTCATGGAAAATTTAGAAGATATGATTTCAGAAATCCCAAAAGAGGTAAGGGAAAACCTTTGTACACAAGCATGCATTGACGAAGTCAATCGATGCAGAGAACATGCAGACAAACTTTCCAAGAAAGTAATTGAAACATACATTTTAAATGAAAGTCTAAAATCAAAACAAAAACAATATGGTGCAAAAATTCTTTCATTACCAAATGATTTAGACAAATTAATGTCTGAAAAATTAACTCTTGCAGCTCAAGTAGAGCAACTCTCTGAATCATTGACTCAGTCAAAAACACTACAGGCTAAAACTGAAGTGAAACATTAGAAATTTCAGGTGAGCAACAAGAAGTTTGAAGAACTTCTTGCTCAGCAAAGGGCATTTAAAGACCCTTCAGGTTTAGGATATAATAAGTTGAACCCACCTTATAATGATAATTATATTCATCTACCTGACTCCATGACAAACACATAGGGTGAGTCTCTTGACCCACATGACCGGACTGATGATTCAAAATAATCATCATCATCATCATCATCAAAAACATCATTAATATAAAAAAACCTTTGATAAAATTTATTAAAAGCCAAGCACCTCCACAAATCAAATCAACATATTTTTATCAAGGAGAAAATAATGAGTTTGATGAAGAAACATCTGATGAAGATGATGTTGATCTATTGTATGATGAGTCAGATCAACCAATTACTGAAACTACAAAAGTTTCAAGTGTGGTTGATGCACCAATCAAACAATCAAAATAGACAAAAGGTTTTGACATCTACTTAGGTGGAAGAAAAGCTAGATCTTTCATTATCTCTCCTAATCAAACAAACAAAGGGAAAGGAAAAGCTCCCATTCAGTAAAAACAAACAACTGTAACTTTTGACTTACCTTTTAAATCAAATTTAAAATTAAAAGTTATAAACAAACAAAGCAATGCAAATCTACCATATTATGAATGGTGTGATCAATACACTCACACCACTGAAAAATGCAAATATGGTAAATATTGCAAGTACTGTAACATGAACAATCAGAATCATGTCATTTCCACAATTATTGATCAATTTGTGGAAGAAACAACCATAGCACGGCTAACCGTTTTTTCAATAAGAAAAACAACAAGCAAAACAAACAGCCTTATGTTGAGAAAACAATTGAAAAACAGACAGTTGTTGCTAACAAGAACAAAGGAGGAGCATCACGACAAACTCCTCATCAAAAAGTTGTTTTAAATAATGATAAAACTTTTTATGACAACTTTAAACAACCAAACAGGAGACATAAGTCTTAGAACAGACAACCATCAGACATTAGCACATAAAGGAGAAAACTAAAAGTACTTCTCCTGACAGAGCTAAAAACAATCATAGGAAATCTAGTGTCACTAGAATTTCCAAACCATCAGACAATGCCACTTTAGAAGAAATATGTGTTATGGGAAAAGACGAAAAACCCAAGACCATCTTGTCTTGGGTTGCACCATCTAACTGATTTCTTTGCTTATACAGGGACATCAAAGAAGGCCTGACAACATCTGGTATGTTGACAGTGGATGTTCCCGACACATGACTGGCAATTGTTCCCTCCTTCGGGATTTTAAAAGAAAACATGGAGGTTGTCAGTTTTTTGGATCAAGATTGATCTCCTGGCAGTGCAAGAAACAAACAAATGTCTCTGTGTCAACAGCTGAAGCAGAATACATAGTTGCTTCTGCATGCTGTTCTCAAGTGCTTTGGATTCAAAACCAAATGCTTGATTATGGCTTTAATTTTCTTAAAACACCCATACACATTGACAATTCTACTGCCATGTTTATCACTGACAATCCAGTTCAACATTCAAAAACAAAACACATAGATATCGGATATCACTTTCTGAGAGATTGCATAGAAAAGGGTCTGATAAAGTTGATCAAAGTCCATACAGACAATCAATTGGCTGAACTGTTTACAAAACCATTTGATTCAACAAGATTTGAATTTTTGGTTCAATCACTTGGTATGATCAACTATGAATCAAACAAGTAATATTTTCAAAACATTAATTTCAAGCAAGCTTGATTTTATCAAAGTCCAAGTTTAACATCAACATGCAGCTTTCAAAATCAAAATATCATGCAAACATTCATGTTTTCTAATAAAAAAACACCTTGAATCACACATACCACTCATGAAAAATGATAGTACACTAGCTTAGTTCTTCACTTAAGTTATTTTCCACTAATAAAGACTGACAGAACTTTGTTTGATATAAGGATAGGCTCAGCATGGGACACCTAACAACACATACAACAGTGAAGCACTAAATTCTCATGATTGTGTGGTCATCAACACATCTTGGTTTATGGTAAGTATTAATCTATCCAATATAGGTTGCATGTAAAGTAACTACAATACACCAAGTGAAATAGTTTATGAATTGCTCAATCATACAAGTGTCTCCTCTGTTATGATTTTCATAGACCTAGAGTACACCAAGGCATTCTTTGTTATGCTGAGCACAGACCTGAATGACCTAAATCATGATCCAAAAAGATTTCCAATAAGAAACACATCTATTAAGGATGAATAATCAAAAGAATACCAAAGAAGATAACCTTCTAAAGTGAAGTGAAAAAGAATCCCAATGAGGATCAAACAATACGGAACAAATTAAGCATTTATACTCCTAAGTAGCTAGGTCATAAGTATTGAAAGTGCTTTCTAGCATATCTTGAGGAGGGTTGTTCTAAACATACAATCAGATGTGGGGTACATACAACACATATCAATCAACTCAAAACATGATAATCACTCACTGTTTCAATCAATCATTAATACCATGCATGAGCTTAAGTGGATCACTATATCCACAATCAACATTGTATTAGTCTATGTCTATTCTCAAAATCATCCAAATAACTCAATGAGAATTTAAGACTAGTATGATCTCATGTTATGTGCAAATGATTCATGTCAAAACATGAATAACATTCATTTGTTAGTTAGATAAAGTGTTATGTTTCTAAATGTTTATCAAACAAGCAATCAAATTGGACTTTGATAATTTCCATTCAAACAAATTCAAATTTTTGTCATTTTATAAAAAGTTTTTATAAATATGTAAAAATTTAGGGGGAGAAAATAAACATGGAAATATCAAACATAGGAGAATTTGTGCATAATCATACAAGTTTAAAATTTGAAATATTAAATTTTGAGTTTTAAATAAAGCCAAGTCAAGCAAGCACTCAAACATAGCACTTTAACACACATACATTTGCACTTGTACAATATTGCTAGTGAGTGATATTTTAACATCCATATATTGATCATGTTAAAATTTTAACATTTCAACATACATTTTAAACAAACATTTTGTCTCAAATGAGTGTCAACAAACAAATGTTACTTCGGAGGAAAATTTTGCTTCGGAAGAAAAACAATCAAACATACTTCGGAAGAAAATTTTGCTTCAGAAGAATTTTTCAACAAACAAATTTCCTTTGGAAGAAAAACAATCAAACATCCTTCGGAAGATAAACAAACAACTTTTGCTTCGGAAGAATTTTATCAAACATATGCTTCGGAAGAATTTTTCAAACAAACAAATTTCCTTCGGAAGATAAACAAATAACTTTTGCTTCGGAAGAAAATTTTATCAAACATATGCTTCGGAAGAAATCATTTCAAAACAAAAAAAATTTAAATTTTTGACAACTGTTGTCATAGTGAACATACAAGCATACATCTGTTGTAGCTACAGTAACATGCAAAATACAACAAGTGTATATAGCGGACAAAACAAACAAACATCCGTTATGCACTGGTGAACATACAAGTGTTCACAGTGCATGATTTTGCTAAGACATCCGCTGTGAATACAGTGCCATTTCCAGTGCATGACTTACATTAGTCATTCGTTGTAGAAACAGTTCAAGTGAATACAACGTATTCACACAGGTAATCATACGCTGTAAACATTCACAAATCATTTCAAGTGTCCACAGCATATGAAAAATGTTCATCCGCTGTGAACAATAAAACAAATCATTTCAAGTGTCAACAGTGCATGAACAAATGTTCATCTGCTGTGAACAACCAAACAAGTTTTTAAGGGTCCACAGCACATGAACAAATGTTCATCCGCTTTGAAAACAGTGGTCAACCACAGTGTATGACTTTTTAGTCATTAGTTATAAATTTTTCACACAAGTGTGCACAGCATATGTACAAATGACCATCCACTGTGAACACAGTACAACATCCAAAGGGGTCCACAGCGTACAGGTACACTGTACCCATAGCGGACAGTCATTTTGTCCGTTGTATATATACATCAAACAAATCAAACATCCAACCATACATAACAAAAACAAATAAATCAGACAAAAACATCAGAACATCCAATCACATCACGTCTCATTCTTAAAGGTTTCTAACATACAATCAAACAAATACAAGCAAACATAACAATCATTCATACATAACAGACAATAAACACATCAGAACATCAATCATACATATAAATCATACATAATCATCACACATAACAAATAATCAAACAAATAACAAATCACACCAGCAAACATACAAATCAAACATTCGAGGCAATCAGATTACACAAGAGTAATTAGTGAATCATACATGAAAACATTCAATCATTCATTCATGTAACCAGACAAATAGACAATCAATCATTTAAGTATTCAGACAAATATACAAACATACAAGTAACCATTCAATCATACATGTTACCAAGCAATCAAACATGTAATCAGACAAACAGATAATCAATCATTCAAGTAATCAGACAAACAGACAATCATTCAAAGTAATCAGACAAACAGACAATCATTCAAAGTAATCAGACAAACAGACAATCATTAAATTATAAAATCAAACAAACAATCAATCATTCAATCATGCATAACATACAAACAAGCAATCAAACATTCAAAGTCAATCACACAAACATTACAATCATGCATAACATACAAATAAGCTATCAAACATTCTATGTCAATCACATAAACATTACAATCATTCATAATAAACACAAACACACACAGTTACTATCAAACATAACATTAACAAGCAAACATTAAAAAGAGATGGCAACATCATCCTTAGGGGGAGTATTGTTGGACTCACCAAGTGCATTATAGGATAATGCTTAAAAGGATAATGCTTGCCATAATCAAACATAATTTGTTCTAACATCCAAACAATAATTAACTAACACATTAGCATCATTAACATTCATAACATAAACTAATTATTGTTTAAATTTCTTTTCAGGTTTGTAGATAAAAGAAGTTTTGACAAGTGTCGGTAGCGGATGAAGAAGTCCCCACAACGGATGACCAAGTCCATGCAGCGGATGAAAAACAACTCCAAGTGTCTACAGCGGATGAACAAAACATACAAAGGATGAACAAAACATATAGCGGATGAACAAAAGTCCACAGCTGATGAACAGTCCATAGCGGATGTTCAATCGACACCGGATAAACACTCCACAGCAGACAACTAACAAGACAAACATACAACAAGTGTTCACAGAGGACAGCATCCAAGACACAGCGGACAGCTTATTCAACATCCACAGTAGACGACTTAGCATCCACAGCGGACAGTCTAACATCCACAGCAGACGACTTAGACTTAGGATTTTTATGTAATTTTCATTTACATAAAGGTATTTATGTAAATGTAAATAGCTATCTGTATAGGCTATAAATAGCATAATACCCTAATCCTTTGTAAGCTTTTGAACAATCAATACAATCAAGCAGTGATTATCATATAAGCATTCAATCACTAGCAATCATACACAACCACACACTGATATCATAGCATTAATCATGGGTTTTCGTACCATGATTAGTGTTTGTTGAACTTCAAGTATAACAATCTGTTGTTATATCTTGTTTGAGAGATTTGAAAAGTTCTTTGGGGGAATCAACCTGTTTATGTTCTTATTGTTCATCAAGTTCATAATCAGCCATTTATTGATTTCATCAGTCCTTTTCCTACATTGATCAGGACCCTACTATGGGTCAGAAGATGAAGCTAGCTGAGATGCAGCACTAGGTCCAGGTTGTGTTGTCTCTTGTGGTTCGACCTTGAGCTTAGCTTTAGGTACAGCCTGACTTGGTGGCGAATGCAAGTCAACTAGCTCACCCCTTTTGATATTCTGCTTGATCACCCTAATATGCCCATCCATTGTGGATAGAGACATTGGACCAAGTCTCCTTCTTAAGAACCCATACAGCTTCAAGAAGCTCACCATCTTCAGTCTGTCTGCAGACTTCTTCTTTTTGGCTTGGATGGTGGCTCTTGACTTTGCAGCCTCTTCCTTCATCTTGCTCTTAGCAACCTTTTGTTCTTTCAACACTTCTTGCTCAAGCTGCTTGAGGTACTCAAATTCTATGTACTAATAGGACAAAGGAAGTAGGTCTACTACCTGATAGAGGCCTGTGGCACTCAGGTAAGTTATCATGTTTCACCTATCTTATTCCTCACCTACCGGAGTTTCTTGTTCAATGACCACAGTCTCTGTCTCATGACTTTCTTGAATTGGAGAGAGTAGGAGCTTTGTATAATCTTTTTCTCCTTCTTTCTTCTTTGATTTTAAAGAGCAATTCTGCCACCTCAGCTTCATTCCTCTCTTTTGACACCTCTATGTCAGCCAGTTCATTCAATTCCTCCAAGAGAAAAGAGATGATTTCATCTATGTTGTAGTTCCTAGACCCCAAGTAGTTCAATCTGGCTGCCCTCAACTCATCCTTTTAAGTGTTAGGCCTGGGGGCAACCCTGATTGCAGCTTGCATGAAGCCAGGGGTCTCACTTGAATTCTCTCCCCTTGCCTTCCTCTTCCTCTCCCTTTCTCCTCCTTAATCTACTCAGAGGTCATCTTTCTCTTCCTTTTGTCATTCATTGACCTGTATGACTCAGGGTGGAGAGAGCTTTGGCATTCATTACTTGGTGTAGAACTTGAGCTCTGGCCAGGGAGAGGTTGTGAGACACCTTCACTAGCTGGTGCCTTACTAAGGGTACTAGGTGCTGAAGTAGTTTCTATCTCAAGGTTCACAGGCTAAACTACTCGGCCTTCAATTAAGGTTTCCCCTTTGAAGCTAATCTTAAGGTCTGCCTCAGTATCCAGTGACCAATAGTCTTTTATGCTAGCCTCTATCTATATAGTCTTTTATGCTAGCCTCTATCAATGTAGATTGCCTTTTGACTAGTGACTATAACATGCCATAGCTCACATCCTAATATATTAAAAAAAAGGATAAAAGTACAAGAGTAGAAAGTTACAGACAAAAGACCTTAATGTACAGTTGACAAAAGCATGGACTTTTCACCAACTCATATAAGTTGATGAATCTTCAGAAGTGACAGTGGAAAGTTGTTCAGCTTTTGTCAAAAGGTGATTTAGAAAAAGCATGTCTTCTCTGTCTTCGGAAGAAAACAGTCTTTGGCTTCAAAAGACTTTATCTTTCAAGCTTCGGAAGGCTTCATCTTTGGCTTCGGAAGATATGGTCTTTTGGCTTCGAAAGATTTGATACTTAGCATAATTCACTGAGTTATATCAAATCTTCTAAAGTAACTTTTTTGTACTTCATTGTGCTTGATGACAGCTCTTTGGTTGTATCAACCTTTAAGTGTATTCCTTACATACTCCCCCTAGGCTAATGCTACCAAAAGTAAAGAGACCTTTGAGTCTTGATCTTCATCTGTTGATAGTCCTCATTAGAATCAAGACCATTCCTTTTATCATCAGTTGATCAGAATTCCTCAGACTCTTAAAGTATCTCCTCATGTCATAAAGATCATGTAGAGGGAGGTCAAATATGTTTTGCCAGAAGTACATGTCTTGGACCCCTTGATCTCTAGTGGCATACCATCTGTCTGCATTGGTAGCAAACGTCCAAGACACGATGGGTCTCTCAGCAGCAAGAGGCTCTACTTGAATAGGAGGTGGATGAGCAGCCTTTCTTGATCACCCTGTGCCTCTCGTATTTTAGTTAATGTTTGATTAACGTCTATCTCTTGTAAGGGTTTGTTATGTCATTAATGCAAATACAAGGACTTTTGTAAATCGTGTATCTTGATGCCTTTTGAATCCGTAGTTTAAAATAATTAAATAATTAAGAAATTAATGATAATAATATATGAGCAATGAAAATAGTTAAAAAGGATAACAATATATAATAAAGGTAAAAATACAATAAAAAATTATAAAAATAATAATGCTAAATAACTATAATAGGTGAAGAATTAAATTTAATAAAAATAAAATAAGTTTTTTTGTTTAAAAACTTATAATTAATGTTATGCATAAAATAATAACCTTTAAAATTTCAGGGACCAAACTGTAATTTCTTTTAATTAAATAAAAACTTGGAATGAAATTGAACAACCTAAAAACCTCAGGGTCTAAAGTGTAACTTTTGTTCCCAACCCATTATCAACCCTTTTTTCAGCAAGCTACTCGCGGCCGAGCTCCGGCCGACCCAAAACCTCGAAAACGCACCGGATAAACTCGATTAAATCATTTTTAAAGCTTGTGCCACAGTTTCGAACATGGAACACTCTTTTAATCGATATTTAACACTGTTTAGGCAATGAATTGAACCATAACCGACACTTAAGACCTGATATTAATGAAATTAATCATGTTCCAACATTCTAATCAATACGAAATCAGTGGAGTGTTCAATTGCACCTGAAACAGCTGTGTAAGCACTCGAAACAACCTGAAAACGGCCGACCATAAAGGGTAGCCATTGGACATCAATTTGAGCAAATTAACTCTATAAATTAGAGGGCTTCTGCTCTAATCGACATTCCTATACTCACTGTAAGCTCAATTCGCAATAATACTCACACAACATCAAATCCCTCTTCGAAGAAACTCGTCGGCTATCCACCTTACTGTTCCCTTCAATTCAATCGAAAACAGGTAAATTAAATATAGTTTATACTCGGTTTGATGTGGGGATCAAAAGCCCTATGATTAATTTGGGTGTAAACTTCGAATCAAGGTTCGATTTCATTGATTTCAAATTAGGGTTTATGTGGGAATTTGGGGTTTTCTGAAAAAGGATTTTTAAAATTTGGTTTCTAAATTTATCAACAAACTAGGCTTATCCCAGCCGGTTCCACACTCGGAGTATACACAGGAGGTCCCGAGTTCGACCCCGGGCACTCCATAATTTTTTTAAAATGTTTTTGAGCAGATTAAAAAAAACGAAAAAATACTTAAAAATTATAAATAATCATTTAAAAAGTATTTTAATCTGAAAAATATGCAATATCAATTTCTTTAATATTTTTTTTAAATTTCTTTTATTTAAACACTTTAAAATTTTATTCTAAAATACTATTCACCATTAAATTCAAAACTTTAATAAATCTTATTTAATAGTTTAATTTAGTAAATTCATTAACTTTATAAAATAAGTTACAATTTATTATATTTATTTATAAAAAATCTATATACATATACCCACTCATTGTAACTAATATATAAGTTAAATCTACAAAAAATATAATTAATAGTAAATAATAACCAATAATAACAAAAATCTAACTTTATTAATAGTGTTTATCATTAAAAATCTTAATTATCAAATAACCATAATAATCTTCACCTGTTTAAAACATGAAAATCATGGATAAATGGATATTAACATAACACCAAATCACCGTGATTAACCTAATACGACGTTCCGTTTAGGTGAACGTTAACGAATCCTTGGCATTCATACAAGACTTCCTAATTGTTCATCTTTATTACATGTGAGTTTTTCATAACCCTTTTATATATTTTCAACTTTTGGGGTGAAACATGTTAATCTTATGATAAATGCACTTGTAAACCCGTTTGAATCTTGTAAACACTTGGGCAATTCATCTTATTTGTCGTGGTTATTTGAACTCTTGTAATTATCATGTGATGACTTATGATATGTACAATCATTAACTATTGCTAGCCTGGCGACGTCATAGATCTAGGGCCTGCAAGCCTGCTTGGTGCAAAACCAAGGCACTTAGCTAATCGTTTAATCTTGTAATCTTGTAATATGTCAAGGTTGATTGTTACACTGGTCAATCCATCTTTAGTTACTTTATTCAATAACTTATGACATGAATTGCCACCTTTTGATTTATACTTATGTATGCCAAACTATGGAAACTCACCAATTTTATGTTGACCTTTTATTTTTAAACATGTTTCAGAACTTGTTTACCGCTTAAGTGCTCTTGAAGACTGATCACATCTAGGATTGGACCTAGAATACAAAATGACTTATATGTCACATGACGTTATGGTATCTTTGTATTTATGGTTGCTGATTCTTATGTTTTATTCTCAATGTATGTTATGAACCTTGAAATTAATAACATTGGACACTTTGAAATAGCGTTATGTGGCATGAATAATCTTAACCCTCACATTCTCGACGTTTCGCCGTTAAAGTTGGGGTGTGACAGATTGGTATCAGAGCCCATAATTATAGGGATCTAGGTTATTAGAAATGGTGACCTAGACTATGGTTAACATAGGACCCTTATATGAAAACTTTGCCTCATCTTGTAAGGTTATCTTTACATGACATGAGTACATGCTACATTATGAACCCCTTATGTGCTATTGCCTTTATTTAGAAAATGGTTGCCTTAGGATTATGACTTGAACCTTGTATACCCCGACTTCCTAATCCTCTTAGTATGCCTTTAAGTGCTACCGCGTCTAATCTCTTCTCTAAAACTTATTCTCACTACGTGAGGAATTCTACGCATCTTATCGAGTGGATAAAATTCCTTAGACGTTATGTCTAAATCTTGAAAATCTCATCGAGGTTTTAATTCTATAGCCTATAGGGAAATGTGTGACATGTAAACACTTGTATTCTGGATTTCCTGGCAAAAAGGCCTCGGGCTAAGGCAAGCATTTCGTATAAATCTCATTTCGAGACCTGTTATGCTTACCTGGGGATTTTGGGATGAGGTGCTAAATTATGGTAACATACACATATTCCTCAAGGTAAGTGGGATTAGTCACTCGACGGTCCATGTCCTATTGGCTATGTGGTACCAATTAGAACCATCTGGTTATATTTATAAATATCAAAAATTCTTGATTCTAAACTGGTTTATTACCAAATTCCAATATTTTCTTTATTTCGATCTTATAGAATGTTCTCATTATTATTGAACTCGTTTTACTCCTCGATTCCTATGTTTAAACCTTATTATACGTATGTGCCTCATGTGACTATCTCTATACCTTGATCAATGCGTACACAAATCTTAATATATATTAAAGACCATGTGTGCCTAAATCAATGGTTTTCAAAATTTTAAATTGTTACTTATGGTTTTCAATCTCCTTAAAGTGTGTCCCATAACTGAATCCATGTAATGCTGTAAAAGTGGGATACCTGTATCTAGGGATGTTTTGTCAAGGCAAGGTATCCATATTGGTCCAATTCGACCGATGGATCTGTTTACCTTACCTGGGAACCCATGAGATGAGTGTCCGGCTATAGGTACGCGTGTCTTCAATAAGGTTGTGGTGACTTAACACTTTGAGAAGTCACGTATTCGCTTTTTATGCGAAACGAACGTTTACATTTGGAGCATCTCATTGTTGTTTTGAATCGTTTTTGTTATTGATTTTGTATTCTAGATTTAAACCGTTCGAGCTTTGAAAACCTATCACATTGATTCGGTTATTCCGAACTGTAACTTAATCTTGGCAAGCATGATTTTTCGTGTTAATGTTACATTGAAGTATAATTTGAAGTTTCTAAGTTCTAACCGATTTTTTTTCCTTTCTCCTCATGTCTCTCATTTGCTAGTCGAGCTTTGAATAAGATTGTGTGATAACTCTTTTATCGTTTGCACCATAGGAATGCAAGGAGGTTGCAAGTCAACTTATGACTTAAGGACACTAGTTTCTCATAAGAAAACTTCATCAAGACAAGAGGTGAAATTTTTCTACCTGATGACCATTCTTTTCTTATTCTTATGACTCGTATTGTACCAATGGACAGAACAATGTTGGACCAAAAGAACCAATGAGCCTGATCAGAAAAACCTTTAAGTCCCACAGACATTACACAACTGAAGTAGTCTGCAACAGCTGAAGACATCAACTGATAACAAGGTCTGAAGACAAAGTCTGAAGTGAAAGAGCTGAAGACAAAGTCTGAAGTGAAAAGCTGAAGACAAAGTCTGAAGCTAAAGAACTGAAGACAAAGTCTGAAGACAAAAGCTGAAGACAAAGACTGAAGACCAAGTTTCAGATGTTGTCACAACAGCTGAAGAAGACCTCTTCAGTAGTTGTGATGTTTCCTTTCAGTAGTTATATTTCCTTTCAGTTCTTTTGTAATCAGTAGTTTTGTTTCTTGTAATCAGTACTTGTAGTTTCAGTAGTTTTAGTTTCATCTTGTACTTAGCATACTCTGAGATGTTCTCAGTTGTTGTGAACATTCTCAGTAGTTTGCTTACTTTCAGTTGTTTGTAATAATTCTGTTAGATGTCACTATCAAGTGACATCAGCAGACGTCACATTCCTTATATAAGGAATGTTGACCTAATTGTAAGGTGCGAAGCTTAGCGGCTGATACCGAAGCATTTGTGCATGAATGATATTATCCCTTTTGCAGAAAACCCTCTTTCTCTATAACCGTGTACTGTTCCATTGAATATCTATTGTGTTCTTGCTATATTTGTCTAATTCTTGTTCTAATTCCGCTGCGATTCAACTCTAATTGATCAAACTTAGATCACTGATCCTGTCAAATGGTATCAGAGCAGGTTAATCATTGATCGGTTTAACAATTGATCATTGAAACTGCTATTTCGATATCTAAAGTTTGATCGAATTAGCATATTTGCAAGAATTGGTTATAGAGATTGATCTTCTGCTGCTTCTGGTTATTCAATTTGAGTTTCTTCTTGGTTCATATTGAGTTTGTTGTGTTTTTGTGCTAAATCTGTTGAAACTTGATTGAATTGGTTTGAATCTGAGAATGACTACTCCATCTAATGACCCTCACAATACTGGCTCCTCAACCAAGCCTCCGATGCTGGTTAGGAGTGAGTATAACATATGGCAACGAAGAATGCTCCATCACCTGTCTGTTAACAGTTCAGGTTGTTGGACATCTGTGGTTCACGGTCCACACAAGCCTATGGTGAACAATCCGGAGACCAACCAAATGGTTCCGAAGAAGAAGGAGCAATACTCAGATGAAGATCGTAAACTGTTTGAGATTGATGCTAAAGCCCATGGAATTCTGGCCATGGCACTGCCTAATGAAATCTATTCTGGGTTATGCATCATGAAACTGCTCATGACCTCTGGAATGCTTTGAAGGAACAATTCGGAGGAACTGATGAGGTCTTAGCAAACAACAGAGAAATCCTCGCCCAACAATATGAGACATTCTCTCATAGGAAGGGTGAGACACTGACTCAACAGTTTGAGCGTTTCTCCTGCTTGATCTCTGAGCTGAAAATGGTCAAGCATGAGTATACTAACAGCCAGATGAACAACAGATTCCTCAGATCACTGCCTGAGAGATGGGACACATACACCATTGTCCTACGCTCCAGTGCAAATCTGGATAGCCTATCTCTCACCCAACTCCATGGGAAACTGCTTACATTTGAAAGAGAGATAGAGCAGAAAAGGAAACTGGCATCATCAGGAAAGCTCACTGATGACTTTGTACCAGGGAACACTGCCTTGGTCGGTCATGAGTCAGAATATGCTGGATCAGAAAGCCATTATGATGAGCATATAGATTTCTCTTCAAACAGTTCTGATCATGCATTTGTTGGTGTTGACAGTCATTCTGGGTGTAATAGTGATAATTTATGCTTTATCATGGATGATTTGAAGGGTATTGCTGATGATGATTTAGAAGAGATGGATATTTTGAGCCAAATGGCCTTGATCAATATCAGATCTCAAAAGTTCTACAAGAGAACTGGTAGGAAATTTCCAGGACTCTCTGGCAAAACCAAAGTTGGTTTTGACAAGAGTAAGTTGAGGTGTCACAAATGCCACAGGCTTGGGCACTTTGCAAGAGAGTGTAGATCAACTGGATCTAACTCCTCTGCACCCTTTGTGACCTTTCCAAGCAATAGTTCACAAAACAAAGGGCAACATCCTGCTAGTTCTGGTCATCACTCACAACCTCAATCTCCTGTATATTTTGTCCCTCAGGGTCCAATGCCATATCCATATCCCTGCTATTACATGCCACAGCCAAATCCAGTTCAAGTTCTTATAGCACAACAACCTCAAGCCCTACCTCAACCATCTCTACCTCATCACAGCTTCTTCACACCAGGAGTTGTTGACTGGAGCAGCTTACCAGATGATCTTTCTGGTTTTAATGAGCAATTATTTGCTGGTGCTGGTCAACATGGTGGTGAACATCCTTTTGGGAATCTTGCTCTCATGGCCCTGGAGTCTACTGAGGGTTCCTGCTCCAATGCATCATCTTCACAGGTAACCCAGGTATCTTCTGAGGCTAAAGCCAAGTTATGTTCTGAATCATGCATAGCTGCCTTTGTCTCTATTAGAGAGGCAAATGTAGCTTTAATCAATCAAAATCTTGAGCTTGAGAAAACTATTTCCAAAAGAAAAGCTGAGTATGAGTCTGCTCTTAATGACAAAGATGATGAGATTTACAAGCTTAAATGCCAACTTAATGATGAAAAGGCTAAGGTAGAGGTCATACTTGAGAACCACAGAAGTCTCAAAGAGACACTTGCAGCTACCCAAGTTGAGTGTGACCGCTGGGTAACATCCTGCAAGGGATTTGAAATGCTTCTCAGCAAGCAAACAGCTTCAAATGTGAAGTTTGGAATAGGTTACAATCATACTGCACCACCTACTGATTTTACTTCAAAATCAATAGTAAAATCTGAAGGTGAAAGTAATTTCCAAACCACATCATCATGTGATTCATCCTCAAATGATAATACAAAATTAGAGGATGAAGTCAGTGTTAAGATCTCAGCAAATCAATTGCCTGATGGTTTAAATGCTGATAAACACATGAAGCTGAGCAATTCAGATGTTGTCCCTCAAAGTACTCCAAGTACTGAAGGGCAAGTCACAACATCTGAAAAGCATTTCAAATCTGCTGAAATAAAAGGATTAACAACTGCTGAGGAATCTATCATACGGTCTTTCAGGACGGATAGAGAACAGCTGAAGAACAAGTCTTCAGTTGTTACCGATCCTTCAGTACTTAACACAAGTACTGAAAGGAGGAAAGTACTGAAGATCACACCTTCAGTAGTTTCCACTTCAGCAGTTGATCAATCCAAGATGAAGAATAAGCCATGTGAAATATGTGGTAAATTCAATCATCTATCTGATGAATGCTGGTACAAAAAGGGTTCCAAACTCAACAGAGATAAGCTCATTAAAGAAGAGATTAATAAAATGAAAAATGAGTTTGAGACCAAGTTTGTACCACAGTCATCTCAAACTGATAAACCCAAGGCCTCACCAAAATCCAAAAAGAAGGATGGGGTTTATCAGAAAACAGCTGATAGTGTTCCTCATGATAAACATCAGACTAAGTCTGTGAATTTCAAGAAGGAGGAAATGGTGGGTCACAGGAACTCATCAAAAACAAGTACTGATGTGTCAAATGAGCTGAAGGCTTTAGCAACAAATCAGACACAACTTGTTATGATGGTTCAGCATTTGTTGGGGAGAGTTAACCAACTAGATGCACCTGTGATCAAACCACTGAAAAGGAAATCCAAGCCCAAATCTAAGAAATCCATTTCAGCACCATCTCCACCTTCATCAGCTGTTAATCATGAGAAACAAGTTATGGTTAAATCTGTTGATGAAAACAGACCCAAAACCAAAAAGGTTTGGGTCTCTAAAGCTAACTAGTTTCTTATGATAAATGCAGGGTTCTTCAGCATGCCAAAGAAGCATCTGGTATGTAGACAGTGGAGGATCTATGCATATGACTGGGAGCAGTTCTCTTCTTAATGACTACTCTCAAGGAAAGAAGGGATTTGTCTCATTTGGAAATGATGCTAAGGGTTACATCATCGGGAAAGGATTTGTGTCAAATGGAGAAATCAGATTTGATGATGTTAACCATGTGGAGAATCTCAAGTATAATCTACTGAGTGTCAGTCAGATGTGTGATAAAGGGCATGTTGCACTTTTCACAAGCCAGAACTGCCGGATTCTGTCTTCCAAAGTTCTGAGGCTGATTGACAAGGTATTGGATGAACATACTCTCCTGAAGGCCAACAGGATAGGAAGAGTATATGCCTTGGATTTGTCAAAGAAGATTGATTTAAAAGGTCATCCTTGCCTGTTCTCCAAGGCCTCTCCTCAGGAATCTAAACTGTGGCATAGAAGGCTGGGTCATGTTAATCTCAAAAACATGAATCAGCTGATCCACAATAGTTTAGTGAGAGGTCTACCAATAAAGGAGTTCCACTGTGATGAAACCTGCACTGCTTGTTTAAAAGGAAAACAACACAAAGTTTCATTCCCTCCTATAGAAGAACCAAAGTCCACTGCCTGCTTGCAATTACTGCACATGGATCTCTTTGGTCCTGTGAGAGTAATGAGCATGGCAAAGAAGAAATACTGTCTGGTAATTGTGGATGATTACTCCAGATTTGTATGGACCTTCTTCTTGCATTCAAAGGATGAGGCTGCTCAGACAATTATTAACTTTGTGTTGTATGTTGAGAAGCAGTATTCCCTATCAGTCAAGTGTATAAGAAGTGATAATGGAACTGAATTTAGAAACCATACACTTGATGATTTCTACCTTTCAAAAGGAATCAAGAGGCAGTATAGCATCCCAAGGACTCCAGAACAAAATGGAGTAGTGGAGAGAAAGAACAGGACCCTAATTGAAGCTGCAAGGTCCATGTTGGCTGACTCTGGTTTGCCACTGACCTTTTGGGCTGAAGCTGTCAACACAGCATGCTATGTGCAAAATAGAGCTTTAGTGAATCAGAGGTTGATGAAGACTCCTTATGAAGTTCTACATCATTTGGCTCCTCTAATTTCATTCTTCAGAGCATTTGGGTGTCCTTGTTACATTCTCAACACAAAGGATCAACTCCAAAAGTTTGATTCTAAGGTGGATGCAGGGTATTTTGTTGGGTATTCATCCACTTGCAAGGCTTACAGAGTGTTCAACTGCAGAACAAAGATGGTTGAAGAAACCTTGCATGTGAAGTTCAATGAATCTCCTAAGGACAAAATCCCACAAAACCCTGTGGAGTTGTTTGATCTGGACATACTGCAATATGTTCCTTATCAGCCTCCAGCTGTTGCAGATCATGTGAATTCATCACCTTCTGCAGCTAGTCATCCATCTGGTGGTACTGATGTTGATGATGATCCCAGTACTCACCTATTCAAGTTTAGTGATCAACTGCCTGAGTCTACTAAACTTGATGTTCCTGTAGCTTCAGTAGCACCATCCACAACAAATGCTGATGAGATTTCTGAATCCTCTACTTCATTTGACTTGCCATCTAATACTTGGTTTCAAGAATCTGGATCAACATCTGTTGCTGCTGAGCGTGCTACAAACACTTGCACAGATCTCATAGTGTACCAAGAGCTGAAGAATCACCCAATGTCTCAAATCATTGGTGATATCAATGCTGGTGTCTCAACTAGAAGTCAATTGTCCAACTTCTGCTTCTATGCTCTCTTCATCAGTCAGCAAGAGCCAAAGAACTATCATATTGCATTAAGAGACAATGGATGGGTTGATGCCATGCAGCTTGAGCTTCTTCAGTTCAAAAAGCAGCAAGTGTGGGAACTGGTTCCTCTACCCCCAGGTAAGTGTGCAATAGGCACTAAATGGGTGTTTAGGAATAAAACAGATGAAAATGGGCAAATTGTCAAGAACAAGGCCAGACTGGTTGTCCAGGGGTTTTCACAAGAAGAAGGTATTGATTATGATGAAACCTTTGCCCCTGTAGCCAGACTGGAGGCAATTAGATTGTTCTTAGCCTATGCTGCATTCCACAATCTTAAAGTTTTTCAAATGGATGTCAAAAGTGCATTTTTATATGGTAAAATAAAAGAAGAGGTTTATGTGTGTCAACCACCAGGTTTTGAGGATAATAAACATCCTGATTGGGTGTATAAACTTGATAAGGCTCTTTATGGGTTGAAACAAGCTCCTAGAGCCTGGTATGAAACACTGTCAAATTTTCTTCTTCAGAATAATTTCACTAGAGGCTCCATAGATAAAACTTTGTTCATTAAGAAAGTGGGTCAGCATAAGCTCCTTGTTCAAATTTATGTTGATGATATTATTTTTGCATCCTCTGATCCACAGTTGTGTGATGCATTTACAAAGTTGATGCAACAAAAATTCGAAATGAGTGCCATGGGAGAATTACAGTTCTTTCTAGGTTTGCAAATCAAACAAAAGGCTGATGGAACTTTCATTCATCAGTCAAAATACACAAAGAGTCTTTTGGAAAAGTTTGATTTACAAAACTGTAAGCCCTGTTCTACTCCCATGTGCAGCACCACACAACTGGATGCAGATCAGAAAGGTAAAGCTGTTGATGAAACACTTTACAGATGTATGATTGGGTCCTTGATGTACTTAACAGCTTCTAGACCAGATATTATGTTTGCAACTTGTGTTTGTGCTAGATTTCAGGCTGCTCCTAAAGAGTCTCATTTGATTGCAGTCAAGAGGATCTTTAGATATCTGCAAGGTACTCAATCTCTAGGTCTTTGGTATTCCACTGGGCACTCTTGCAAATTAGTTGCTTTTTCTGATAGTGACTATGCAGGGTGTAAATTAACTAGAAAATCAACTTCTGGTGGATGTCAATTCCTAGGCAACTGTTTGGTTTCTTGGCAGAGTAAGAAACAAACATCTGTTGCTACATCCACTGCTGAAGCCGAGTACATTGCTGCTGCAAGTTGTACATCTCAGGTACTCTGGCTTCAGAATCAATTATTGGATTATGGCATTACAGAGACTAAGACTCCATTACTAATGGATAGTGCTTCAGCTCTTTGTATTGTCAAGAATCCAGTCCAGCACTCTAGGACCAAATATTGAGATCAGACACCATTTTATTAGGGATTGTTTTGAAAAAGGTCTGATTGATCCAAAGTTTGTTCCTAGTGCTGATGAGCTTGCAGACATATTTACTAAGCCTTTGGACAGTTCAACTTTCCAAAACCTAGTGTTAAGGCTTGGTATGCTGCAGCTAGAATAAGTGACAACTACTGATGATCTCAGTCAACAAGTACTGATGAGCATTCGTATACTATTGTCACAAATAAGTACTGATAAGTTCTTTTATCCTCAGTAGTTTTCATAACTACTGAAGACTAAATTACTTAAAAGTACTGAAGTACTCTATCTGTTGAAAAGAACTGATGTGGTTACAACTACTGATGTAGTTACAACTACTGATGTCAGTATAACAGATAAGTACTGATGACCAATGAAACGTCTGAAAATCAGACAAAAAGTCTGATAAGTGTTGAGGTCAGAATGAAACAGCTGATGAGCTAAGAATTGACGACAACAGCTGATGAGAAACTTTTCTCTTCAGTTGTTTCTACAACTGCTGTTTCACTTCATACAACTGAAGCCAAAACCATGTCTTCAGTAGTTTACAACTACTGATGACTAACACCAAATCTTCAGTTGTTTACAACACCTGAAGCCAAAACCATGTCTTCAGTTGTTACAACTTCTGAAAGTTAAAACCAGGTCTTCAGTTGTTTTCAAACAACTGATGACAGCACCAACACTTTCAGTCGTTTTATATCAGCCTTTTCTTACCCTATAAATACCTAAACCTACTTTCAAACGTTTCATTAGCCGTTTTATGTCCTTCACTCTCTCAACAATGGCGACCATGAAACTCAAACCCAGACACAACTGTGTTGCCTACCTCTCGAAATCGGCCTTTTGGAACAAATTTGATAATGCCATCGATCTTATGGTAGATTCCCAGTACCGAACCGCTTTTCTTCTGAATCCTACCATATACCCCGATTCCCTAAGCCAAATCACTCTCCAGTCGTGGTTAACCAGAAACAGGTGGTCATCACTCCAGACATCATTCGACAAACCCTAAATCTACATGATGCCACCTGTGTCACAGAATACCCGAAAGGCACAACTGATATGTCTTTCATCAATAACGGGTATGAAGGAGACTTAAGTGCTACCACCATTCTGAAGAAGCACTTCCATGATGCTGAACGTCTTATATTCCACATGGTGAATGTCTGCCTTGCATCAAAAACCTCCTCATGGGATCAGATGTCCTCCCGATGGCAACAGGTATTATACTCTATCTTTGAACGACAAAATCTAAATTTTTCTGAGATAGTTTTCATGGAACTAAAGGATCTGGCTTTGAAACCTGTGGCAAACAGATGGATATTATATCCCAGGTTTCTCATGGCCATAATTTTAAATCAGCTAAAATCAGACGGCCTTGTTGGCCTTGGAGTCCCTGCTCCGGCTGTATTGCCTGAAGTATACTCCAGGCACAACTCTGACCCTACACTGAAAGGGGCTGCCCGGCTGCTAAAACCCAAGCAGCGGGAACCCACAGCCTCCACTTCCAGATCCAAAGTCCCCACCAAACCCAACACCAAAAAGCCCAAAAAGGCTACTCAGGGAGATGAGTCCCCTGAGGATGCCCCTGTACCACCAATACAGGAAACACTTACTGGTTCTAACCCCCCAGTAGTGTCAAAGACTCCACCAGCCCTAGCCGCTCAGGCATCCTCTCAACAGGATCCTGATGCAACCATAATTGGGGATACCACAATGCTGGAACCTATCTCAATTGAGAAGGTTACCATTGAAGAGCACCAGTCACCCGGGTGCAATCTGCTTCAAACCTATCTCCAAATGCAACCGCCCCTCAAAGCCCAACCATTATAGTTGCACAAGTGCTGAGTCAGCTGCATTCCTCTCCTCCTCCCCAGAAACCAATTACAATGGGGAGAACCTCAACAGCTGAGGAAGAGGACCAAAATGCTGCTGATAACCCACAGCACAGGGGTTATAATGTTCAATCTCCCCGTGTAGAGGAGGAGGTTAGAACATCTGGTGAGGCTGCCACTTCTACTGATTCAGCAAATGAACAGGATGCAGTTGGTAACATCTCTAAGACCTCACCAGAGGCAACTGCCGATGAAGGACTCAGTCCTGAGGCAGGAAGTCCCCAGAACCAAGAACAAGGGGCACATGCTACAACTGATCTACACTCAGGGCATGTACATCCTGATTCAATCAGGAGGTCAGGTGATTCAGCAAAGACTGATGATGACCTGGGCTTTTTCTTCGATGTCTTAGCCCATAACACAATCCTTGAGGCTGAGGTGAGCAGACTCAAAGAACTGCTTGCCAAAATGTCTCAGGATCAAAGTCCATCTGCCCCAATAAACCCACAGATGGCACCTTCATCTGAAGGTTCACCAAACACTCAGCCACTACACTCAACTGAGCCACCAGCCACTGCTTTTGGCACCACCTCTCAGGGACAGAACCCCTCTGAGCAGATGGTTGCTACCTTTCAACATTCCTTACCTCTCATCACTCCCATCATCAATGAGATTGTGCATAAAGCCATTGATGAGAGGATCTCCTCAAATCTACAAACACTTGTTGATGATGCTGTGCAAAAGAAGCTTTCTGCCATTCAAACCCCTGAACCCAATGCACCCAAAAAGGGGGAGTCTAAGGCAGTGAAAGAAAGAAAGAGAAAGAGAGTGGAAGATGAGAAACAACAAGAGAAAGAAAAGGAGTTAGAAAAGGAAAAACAGCTGATCACATACAAGAGAAAGAAAAGTGCTGAAACTCAAAAGCCTGATGAAGAGAAATCATTGGAAGATCTGGTTAAAGAAGCTGATGAAGCTCACAGCAGATCAATGGACAGAATAATAGACCAACTCTTCAGACAGGGCTTTGATACAGCTACATTAGACACTGAGATCA
Source organism: Flaveria sonorensis (assembly GCA_025506505.1). Classification (NCBI taxonomy): domain Eukaryota; kingdom Viridiplantae; phylum Streptophyta; class Magnoliopsida; order Asterales; family Asteraceae; genus Flaveria; species Flaveria sonorensis. The sequence continues at coordinate 10,654,580 of CM046439.1, forward strand.
GAAGGCTGGAGATTAAAGAGATACAAGAGAGATGGGCCAGTTACAGTGTGATGGAAAGGGAGAGGTTGGAGATAATGATCAGGTTTATTGCAAAATACTTGGGAAGATCATTAATTGAGATTAAATCATGGACCAGAGACAGTATTCTGGCAATAACCACCAGAATCTGTGCTTCTGAAGCATTCAATAAAGGGTTGATTATCGAAGCCTTAGATGAAGCAGGTGCTGGGAAGAGAACTGATATGGCCAAGCTTTCCAAAGCCAAACTTACCACAAAAATGCTAGATCAGCCTTCCCAAACTCCCACTCAAAAACAACCAACCCCACAACTCTCCAAACCAATCCCTAAACCTAAACTTAAACCAACTCAACCCTCAAAACCAACTCCCTTACCCCAAAAACCACCTCAAACCACATCCAATGATGCACCCAGAAGGAGGAGAAGGGTGTTGAGGATGGAAGAAGAAGAAGAAGAGATGATGAAGAAGACAGTCTGCCAATCTCTGCTGTTCTAAAAATACCTGAGCCCAGAAGTCAACAAATGATCACACCAGACTTTCAGAGGCAAATGGTGAAAGTTAAGATTGAAGAAGAAGAACAGCAGAAACAGCACGATGAGCAACTTTTGAAGATGGTTGACAAAGAGTTTCCTCAGTCATCATCTATACAAGCCATGAAGAAACACGCTCAAAGGCTGTATGCTCTCAGGCATACCTTTCAATATCAAAAGGAGAGAGTAAGGATTTGGCCAGACCCCAGGGTTAGTTCTAGAATTCATAAGAAATCCATACCAAGTAGATACAATGGCCAAGTGAGAAAGACCATAGATGCTGTTATTATGTTGGCCATTGTAGTCTCACCCTGGGAGATACTTGAAGACTTCAAGAGAGCCTACAAGTCAAAGATGACCCCTCAAACTCTAATGGAGAACAAAATGGTCAAGAAGGGGTTGTTATACAAGAGGCTTGAAGAGATCAAGAAAAATGAACTCCAGTTGTTATTAGAAGGGACTCACCCAGATGAATTTGCTTACAGAGAGATAACAACTGTTGAGTTGAAAAATGGAAAGACAGTAAAGTACCTATCAGAGTACTATGGCCCAGAGTTCTTCTTCGAAGGAGAAGCAGAAGAACTCACTAAGGAGGAACAAGTTGTTCTCCTTGAGGCCTACGTCAGAGAGTCTTATAGACTCATCAATGGGAAGTAGGTTTCATGGTTGGGATAACAGCTCTGTGTCCAGTTCCCCAAGACAGAGTTCCCTTCCATCCTTTGACATTCACATCTACTGAAACCTGTTCCCTGGCCTGTGCTTATCTGATATCTCTGAAGCTGATCAAGAGAGTATTTCTGCCAAGAATAAGTGGGACCTCAATAAGCTTAAAGGTTTTGGCTGCATTGGTTCAGGGGGAGTTTGTTGGACCAAAAGAACCAATGAGCCTGATCAGAAAAACCTTTAAGTCCCACAGACATTACAACAACTGAAGTAGTCTGCAACAGCTGAAGACATCAACTGATAACAAGGTCTGAAGACAAAGTCTGAAGTGAAAGAGCTGAAGACAAAGTCTGAAGTGAAAAAGCTGAAGACAAAGTCTGAAGCTAAAGAACTGAAGACAAAGTCTGAAGACAAAAGCTGAAGACAAAGACTGAAGACCAAGTTTCAGATGTTGTCACAACAGCTGAAGAAGACCTCTTCAGTAGTTGTGATGGTTTCCTTTCAGTAGTTATATTTCCTTTCAGTTCTTTGTAATCAGTAGTTTTATGTTTCTTGTAATCAGTACTTGTAGTTTCAGTAGTTTTAGTTTCATCTTGTACTTAGCATACTCTGAGATGTTCTCAGTTGTTGTGAACATTCTCAGTAGTTTGCTTACTTTCAGTTGTTTGTAATAATTCTGTTAGATGTCACTATCAAGTGACATCAGCAGACGTCACATTCCTTTATATAAGGAATGTTGACCTAATTGTAAGGTGCGAAGCTTAGCGGCCGACATACCGAAGCATTTGTGCATGAATGATATTATCCCTTTTGCAAAAAACCCTCTTTCTCTATAACCGTGTACTGTTCCATTGAATATCTATTGTGTTCTTGCTATATTTGTCTAATTCTTGTTCTAATTCCGCTGCAATCAACTCTAATTGATCAAACTTAGATCTGATCCT